>JAWQUT010000135.1:252869-321728 GCA_033807755.1 Ellobium chinense | reverse complement strand
GGTGGGGTTTCACCACTGTAGTGCTCTCTGCTTACTCTTCCATCAATCTCCTTGAAATCTTGGTAACATTTATTATGTCGAGCACGTTGAGGTCACTGATTCATTTCAAGCCAACAAATCGCGGTCGCAAATTACAGAAAATTTCAACCTCATTTTTAACCGCATCTTTGGAATGTTAGAGTTTTTTCTGCACATTTGATTGGCCGAACAAGGCACTTTTTGTGCCACGGTCGCAATTAGGAATTTTGTGTCAACCGGAACACAAAAAAAATGTTTCCACTCTTACAACTTTGCAACGGTCCACAAGGGTAAAGTGCGACGTGGTGATAAATAATTACAGTATATAATATGACGTGACAAAGCTATATTTGCACATTTTGATGAAAATTTTACTACTTTTTGCTTGCAAAGTTTGCAATTCTTGGCGCAAATTTCGGGGGGGGGGNNNGGGGGGGGGGGTGGAGGTGGAGGAGAAGGAATTCTGTCTAGAAAGTGGATCTTCCACACATCTACATTTTTGTATACAGCCCATGAACATATCTACTGCAAATAGTTCAACCACTGGGAGTGGTACCTTTAAAAAAAAATCAGCGCCAATCCGACCCACCTTTATCTATGATATTTTCATGGTAATCTCCCCTCGAACGCAGAGTTGCCAGATATGGCTCTTTCAGTGGGCCCTGTTTTTGGCTTCCATGTACTGTAACTGACTGGCTCTTTGGCTTGGTTTTTTTTTTTTTTGGAGTGGGGGGTCCATTGGACCTAGGTCAAAACTAATTTTCGTTGCAAACAGCGCCTACTTCTCTCAAATTGTTTCAAGTGATCTGTCTTCAGTCATAAATGCCTGATGAAAGGGAATCAATAAACAGTCTATAAACTTGTTTCCATTTGACCAAAGTTTCTTAATACAGTATTACATTGTATGTCGCTCTATTGCCCAATCGGCCCTGTCTATAGATAGATGTTTGGCTCTTATTTGGCTGGTTTTTTTAAAATACTATTTAGCTCCAGCTTGAGGAAATGTCTGGCAACTACCCTTGCATACTCTTTTGCTTCGAAAATTAAACAATCCCCTGTTGACCACAGTGCGATGAAACCATCACAACAACGTACCTAAATTGAAGTGTAGCAGCTGTTCTGCCATTGTTTGTGGTGTTTTGAAGTAACTTACGATAAATAATGGTGAGTTAACGGAATATGACCGATCTTGTAGCTAAACCAATGACTAAATGAACTGCATCAATGCAAGTGTGGTCCTGTCCCAGGAGGTAGCCACAGTATTTTTTCTAAGTTTTACCCCTTGTTTCTTTCGCCAGAACGCTTCCGAGAAAATGCAGCTTGAATGAAAGTCGTGATTTTCACACCCTGCGGGCCACCATGACTGGTTTTCCAGTCAGCGCGGGAATGAGGCGTGATGTCAGAAAGCGAGAGGCAAGCTATACTAGTAGTAGTTGTTACACAGTGAGGATGTCAAACTATTTTTGCGTCAATATACCAGCTGTTTGACCAGCTCTTCAAAGCCTGTTGATTGATTTATGACTAGACTAGTGATGCTACTAGCACCGCTCCTTAGCGCAGAAAACACTGCCTGAGAGTGAAACAAAAGTTAGCTGTTAATCAGATCCTATCCTGCTGTGCAACGTCTTACTAGACTAATTTAAATGTGCCCCTCACGCAAATGATAAATAGTGTCGGAATCATAGATCAATGAGAGCTCATTAAACAATACAGGGAAAAAAAAAGGCACAGACAACCATACATAAGCTATGCATACATAAAAATAAAGCGACTCAAATAGTGGTCAGACAGATATGTATCCTTTTTCTCAAATATTATTTTATCCTCCCTTTTATGAGGTTACAGTTACAGCACTGCGATCAAAGTCGGGCAGTTGTTCACACAGTTTAACAAAAGACTTTTCTCGACTATAAATGAAAAAAAAAGGCATAACATTTAGAGCCAACGAAAGTTGTTGCATATGGATAATTCTCTTTGCCTAACGACTACTAGTACTAGCTTGCCTCTCGCTTTCTGACGTCACACCTTATTCCCGCGCTAACCGGACGACCAGTCATGGCAGCCCGCAGGATGTGAAAATCCTGACTTTCAAGTTGCATTTTCTCGGAAGTGCTCAGGTGATGGAAACACAGAAGGGGTTGAAAATTTATGAAAAGCTGTGAAGCAGATAACTACCCCTGTTTGTATGGAAAAGGAAAGTTGCATTGTCCTACAGACCACGTTAAATCGTACAATACCTTGTTATTCCATTGAAACAGTTAAGTTCCTGTCAACATGATATAATAATGCCTCTGCCTGCCCCAAAACAACCTACAGGGTTACATTATGCAAAGTCTGAGTTCTTAATCTTACACCCGCTGTGTTCTATCCGCATCGCCAAGCTGTCTAGCCAATGCTCTGCAGGTGGGTGATAATAGGTTTGTATTTGCAACTGTAAATGGCAGATGTGTAAAAATGATGCCGAGGCAATAAAAATGCAGAACACTTTACTTGGCTATCACGATCAAACTTTACTTTTGAATTTGGATGACTAAAACCTTAATCTTAAGTGAGAGCTAAATAATACATTGTCAGATAGAGATGTTTGTAGTTGCTAGAACTTCAGTGATGTCATCATTTTTGCCACAAGCCGCTGCTGTTAGGAGAAGGGGATTAACTCTAGACTCAAGGGCAGATCCCGGTCACTCCAGCTCTTTTTATTGCGTCATGTTAAACACATATGCGGTAATAGAACGATGCTCTTTCTTCACCAGATTTCTCTGTATGTACCATAGATAATTTTCAGAGGGAAAAGTACTGGAAAACAGAAAATTATTTTTGATGGGCATGTCCACTTTAACTAACACACATTGAGAGGTGTCTCAAACCCTACTGATTTTAAAAGTAGGTTAATTGTCTCTAAACATTAAGTGGGCCAGTATTTGCTATTACTTTGGAGTAGTCAAAATCATGTTAAAATGTAGGAGTACACTATGAACAGATATGAATATAAGAGTACAGTGGAACCTGCTTAGGCGGGACACACGCAAGCAGGACGTTCGCTTAAGGGAGACAAATGCCTGGGAACGGAATTTTTGCTATTTAAATGTATAAATGTGAGCGGGATGGCAACCCGCTTAAGTGAGATGACTTGGATCCAGATCCCCATATAGTATACACGCTGTTTTTGACAAGAATGCAGCAAATTGTCACTATCGTGCTGTTTTACCTTTGTCCATGAGTCAAAAACCTGAGAGCTACAAAGAAGCTTGTATCGACGGTCCCGATAGCCCACCTTACGTTACATGAGAAGTGATTGACACTACCTCCCCATAGGTTCCTGTCAGGCAGTTGACCCTTCGGCGCACGCATGGACAAATCAGAGCAGACATCCTAGCTGCTGGTCATTTAACCCGCACAAGCATCAACGAATCAAGATTAAGTAAGCCCCGCCTCCTTTCAGCCACACTTTATTCTTTCTTCAGCTTGGGCAATGATTGACACTTACGAGCCTTACCTGCACTATAGCACAACACTCGGCCGGGGTGTCGTTCATATAAGCATGACCATCATTCCTGTTGCATAAAGGCTTTTTGACACATGCCCCTAGCGTCACGCTCTGGCCTGATGTGGAGCGAGAATGTGACGATTATCTTTGCCGGTGTTTACGATCATGTAAATTTGATCCCACATTAGCTTTGATCACTTGAATGTGGGGCGGCGAACATCTCAACTTCAGAGATGTTAGATCTCTCAAATCTGACCCTTGTCACATGTCACTAGCAACAAGTAATGATTATCCCTTAACTTGAATGAAACGCACAAACTATCTAAGAAATCGCTTCATAATGGATAGTCCGCCTAAGCGGGACGCCCGCTTAAGGGGGATAATTCATCATGAAGGGAGCCGTCCCACTTAAGCGGATTCCACTGTACATTGTGAACATGCATGAATTTAGTAGTCATAGTGCTTAAGTGTTGATGTGCTGTCCTGTATTGTATTTTTGGACATTTACCACATCATGGTCTGGGTTTATCCCAATAAAGTTGTTAATATCTATAATAAGAAGAGGTTTGCTTGGCTGAGGAGTTCTAGATCTGCAGTCATTTGAGCCTGCGCTCAAGTGGTATCTGCACCCACATGGGCATTTTCTGTGTTAATAATCCATATTTCTCAAAATAGTTTACTGTTCTAGAAAGAAAACACTCTCATCATCCATAAGAATATTTATCTTGACTCCCATCATTGAAATACAGATGCTGGGAAATCCATGAAGCCTAGGCTTAAATGACAGTGTGCAGACTCCATAGAAATATGCTAACTAATCTCTAAAAATTAGATTTGCTTCCTCAATATCCATCACTAAAACTTTAAAAAGTAAGTTTTAACTTATGCTGAAGTATCTTTAGATCTAGTTTTATTATCGTAAATTCAAAATGGAGGAAATTGATTGGAAATTTTGACATACAAACAAGACATTCACCGACTGTACAGTCGAGTCAGCTTAACTCCAATTCGCTGGGACCACCCCAATGAGTTTGAGCAATCAGAATTCGACTCACGATTTCGAATGCGAGTCAACCGTATGCTAGCGAGCAAGCACCCTGGGGAGGTCACGAGGGCAGCCTCTTGCTTATACTATACGTATACTTGTATACCGTCATGGTGCATTGGGCCAGATGCGTTAATATACACACTGCTGCCGAGATGCTTGATTATCGACGATTTTTTGAGCCCGCGCGCATTCTCTTCACCCCACTGTCTTATCAGCAGTGGTGTTATACACACACCCTAAACGTCCCATACACACGCCTGTACTGCGGTTAGAGGCACTTGCAGTGTCCAGTTTTATTGCCTCTCTCCAACCGTGATACCATCTCGTTTGTTTTTCAAGCCGACAGTGTTGTTTGGCACCACATGGGGAGGAGGCCGGAGGTGATTTTGCCTCTGTGACAGCACTGGGCAGTTGGAGTAATCAGAAATAGGCGTTAATTACTTCTTCTTATGCAAAGGCAGTTAATAGATCCAAAGAAGGAAAAAAAAACTATCATTTCTTTTTCTTTCGACCAATAAAAAATTGGAGGTATCCGATTTCGACATACATGGACTCGGCTGTATTAGATGAAGGGGTTATTCTGTTAATTTCATGTTTCTATTATCTTGAAAGGCTGAAAGGAAAGCAGTGAACAAGTATTATCCCCCAGACTGGGATCCACGGAAAGGATCTGTCAATAAAAGAGTAGGTCAGCATCCACTGAGAGACAGGGCCCGGAAGCTTAGCCAAGGCATTCTGGTCATCAGGTAAGAGGACAAGGTATCAGGAACTACAGATTCACTGCAGGTCCTACAACGCGTCGCCTTCCACACGAAAGGGCATATCCCTGTTTTTCACGTTTTTAAGGAGAGCGATTTACGTCTGATTCGATTGTATTGATAGTTAGCTTAAGCCTTAAGGAATTTTATGCTATATTTTCGTTACTATTTGAGCTAGGGATACGCTGTTTCGTGTGAACATAGTTCTGAGACAGCACTATGTACTGGTGGTGATAACTTAAAACCGTCAAAAATCGGGATACGCCCTTTCGTGTGAAAGGCGACGAATTGGATAGGAGATGAAGGACAGCAAATCTGATCCAGTTAATTGTCATAAACTTCCGTAGGATCTAAAACCTAATGGCCTTGAAAAGTTTGCATAATCATTGGAATGCTGTCATTAGTGTAATGTGCCTCATGTTTTAGGTAAAGTTCAGTGAAAAAAAAATGTCCTCAGAAGCTACCTCCCTTTTATGCACCAAGGTGAGAGCATACTAATTACTGAGGTTCTACCTCCCTTTTATGCACCAAGGTGAGGGCATACTAATTACTGAGGTTCTACCTCCCTTTTATGCACCAAGGTTGACTCAGTCATGTAGACTGTTGTTTGCACTTGCTACATAAACCTGTGGGAGTTGCTCGCTACTGACAGTTTTATTGTGAATGAAAAGGATGTGCGATGGCCTAACTTCAGGTCGCTAAAATTTTGTATTCGTTGGATCAGAGGTACATTTACTATTACAAATAAGGAAAAAAAAACCGGGGGGTTTTCATTTCCCTCATTGATTGCGAGGTCTCATTGGATCCAAGTTCGTTGTATTCAAGGTTCACTGTATTGACAGTGATAGTCCAGTTTTTTTGACCAAATAGGCTCTAGCAAGCTAAAACTGTTGCTACTATACAACTCAGCAGTGATAAAAATGGTAGAAAGTCAGATTTCATGTGTGGGGATGAAGTCAATATGAGTTGATAGGCATTGCTTAAAAGTGACTCTATGGCTTTATTATATGATATGATGAAGTTGCTGATATGAAGACTTATAAATTGTCACTCTTAATAGATTTGAGCTGCCCTATAACATTTGGTGTGGAGGCTGTGGCAGCCATGTTGGGATGGGTGTCCGCTACAATGCAGAGAAGTCCAAAGTGGGAAACTACTACAGCACCCCCATATACAAGTTCCGCATGAAGTGTCATCTGTGTGATAATTATTTTGAGATACAAACAGATCCAAAGGTGAGTTGGTCACTTTTTCTGAGGTTTTTGCTGAGCAAGATTTTATGCATGTGGCCATTTTGTACAGGATTTATAGACTTACCCAAAAATCTGAAAATCTCTTGTTTTTATTCTCCTAGCTTCAAGTATTCTAAAATTTCTTGTTTCTCTTAGGATTGCTAAATAAGTTATGAAAACATTCCCTTTCCTCCCACCAGATTCCAGTTATCTTCTGTTACTGACTTCTCCTTACATGCCAGACAAGATCCTTTAGTATTCCATTCTCCCTCGCAGAGCCCATGCTAGAGTTCTGAGATGTTGCCTGTATTTGTCTGGTGTAATCTGACTCTTTCCTCTCCTTTCTAGCTGGCTTTGATTCCTTGCTTCCATCCCTATCTCCTTCGCCTCAGAATTGTTTCACTTCTTTCACATACTTGCTATTCCGGCAGTGGTGGTAACATTTCACTTTTGCCCATCACTTTATCATCATGGATGGCTGCATTTCCAGCAAGTTCTTTTATTTTCTCTAATATTGTCACCACTTGTACCACTTGTCTTCTCTTCAGAGGGTCTGATGTGATGAAGAAGAGGACATGTAATGTTTGTGCGCTCCTAGCAGCAATAAAACATCTAATCTTCTCTTATATGGGACCTTAATTTCTTACACTTCATTTACCGTCACAGTGCAGTGGGCCAGTGCATTGTACAGTATGTGTATACACTGCTGCCAAGATATTTAATTATCGATCGATTTTTCAGCACCGCCGAGCCCTCCCGCATTCTCTCCCCCCCTACTGTCTTATCAGCGGTGGTGTAATACACACGCCCTACTTATTGTGCTGCGTTTAATGGCATTCGCAATGTCCAGTTTTATTGCCTCTCTCTATCCGCGGCACCGTTTTGTTTCTTTTTCAAACCGTCGGCGTTGTTTAGTACCGTGCGGGGAGGACGCCAGGAGGTGATTTTGCCTCTGTGGCAGCGCCGAGCAGTTTGACTAATCAGGATTGGGCATTAATTACTTCGTCTTATGCAAGAATAATTAATAGAGGCAAAGAAGGAAAAAAAACTATTATTGCTTTTTATTTCGACTAATAAATAATTGGAGGTATCCGGTTTCGACATACATGGACTCGACTGTATATCCTGCCTACTTAAGGCAGCAGTAGGAGTATTTAGTAAACATGCTAACTTCCATTCCATAAAACAATATTTGTTTCTTATGCCACAAGCCTGAGTAATGAATAACTTCTTTTGTCATAAAGCCATACATCTGTCTTATGAATGGAGAGGAAGATGAACCAACTAACTGCTTGTGACTGCTTTTCCTACCATGAAGTACTATATTAATTTAAGAACTTTTATTTGGTGAAACAATAGTATTATTAGTTTGAATTCATTTTTTCCTTGATATGATTTTGTGAGAGATTAATAACACTGTTGTTTCTCTCACATGTAGAGTTTAATAACTGTTGTTTCTCTCACATGTAGAGTTTAATAACACAGTTGTTTCTCTCACATTTAATAACACAGTTGTTTCTCTCACATGTAGAGTTTAATAACACAGTTGTTTCTCTCACATGTAGAGTTTAATAACACTGTTGTTTCTCTCCCATGTGTTTTGTTCTTAGAATCATGACTATGTCATTCTGTCTGGAGCAAGGAGGAAAGAACAGAGATGGGATCCGATGGAGAATGGACAGGTTGTGCCAGAAGGTGCTGTGATCTTTATGGTGTTGTGTCTTTGTTTCTTTCAGTCATGATGAATACACTGGAGATGATGGCAATCTCTAACGACAGCACCGATGATACAGTTCATTTAGTCATAGACAAGTCATGGAATCGGTGCTGTCGTTAGAGAAGGCCGAGATGATTGTGGGTCACCAGATTAATGCCTTGCCATTAGTTTGTGATTTAACTGGCAACACCCCAAGACTCTCCAAACAAGTGCTGAGTTTCAGATTAGTGGCAGAATTTGGAAAAAGAAAGTATGTAAATGAAGGAGTTGTTAGATATTGATTATATCTCAGGGCTGTCCCAGTGCTCAGCGCATAGCATCAGAATACTTTCAGTGATGTAATCCATCATGATTCTCTTATACTTTGCCCATTTGATGTACAACGGGACTCCTCAGTATAACAAATTACTTTTTCCTATTTGTATATGAAATTGTCTCTCTACTGCTCATATGTCTATGTGTGCATGTGTGTACATCCTTGCATGTATATCTGTATGTGTGTGATTTTGCACAGGTTATGTAGCTTATATGTGAATTTTATTTATTTTTCCACTGTTATCAAAACAAAATTCCTTCTGAACAAATAAAGTTATCCTTATCTTTGTGAAAACATTTCATTCACATTTGCTACATGTGTCTTCCCTTGTGCAAATAAAATCTAGGCAAATTGCAGTATAAAAATGCCAGTGATCAGTGTTTGTTGAGTCAGAACTGCTGTATAGTCTCCACAGACAAAGAATTATTTTATGATGTAGTCACTTTTCATGTTGTGTGAAACCATGCAAACAGGCTTATCCTAGATACCTTACTCATAAACTTTATTCTGTATTATCATTTGATCCTGTCCAGACAAAGCCACTCACAAGAAGCTGGTCACTGATGCCATGTATAAACTGGAACATGGCTCAGATGATCACCAGAAGGGGAAAGAGAAAGTGATGAGCCTGGCCCAGATTGAAGACAACCGCATGTCCATGAAGGATGACTACATACTTAACCGCATGGCCAGAGACAAGTTCAGGGTGAGTAGTCAAAGTTCAGGGTGAGTAGTCATGTGCTCAAACAACACAGAGATGACAGAAAGCAGAACATTCTCAGATAACCCAAAATCAAATAAAAGAAGCACATTTTAATAAATGATGATAACAAGAATGATAAAGCATGTTCCATTTTGAATCAAGACTAGTATGTTTGCTGTGGTGTTGAAATATCTGGCCTTCAGCTGTTCCGATACTTGTTATTAACATGTGAGATTATTGTAGATTAAGACATCAGCAACTTTCATGTTTATCCTAGGCACTGACCTCTAGCATCATACTCTTTTCAGCTTGTTTTCAGATTATTGATAGGCTATACGCCAAGCAACAAAATTTCAATGCATAGTACACTCACTTGCAATCCATCCACTCATCACCACTCATCAACTGACAGTAGAACTTGGCTATCACACAATACTCATGAACACCAGCCCACCCAGAGGCAGAGCAGCCTAGATCACATCATTTCTGTTTTTTTCACCTCTGTATCAGTCTGAGAAAAAGCAGTTGAAAGAGGCAGCAGAAGCAGATCGAGCCATCCTGGAGAAAGCAGCCTTAGACATTTCTCTGGTTGAGGAGACAGAGGAAGACAGGAAACTGGCCGGCTTGATGAAGTTCTCAGTCACCACATGTAAGATCAGGCGTTGAATTTTATCACCGTTTGAAGATAAATAATTCCTACGTTGGTTCCCACTCATAAGTGCAGAAATATTTGGGTTGAATATGAGGGTATTTAATGCTTTTTGGATTCACAGAATTAATTATAAAAAGCACACAATTTTTGAAAGAAGGGAATTTATCTGATTGTAAGATCACAGTTGCCTTATTACATTCAGTAGAGCATTGACAAGTTTACAATATGTGTTCACCCCATGGTTTAACAAGCACAGTTACTTAGCAAGAACAGGGAACTCTGGTGCATTGCAAGGGAAAATAGCTAGATTGGTTGAACCACAAAGATGTTATGCTACTAAAGATGGCGTTATATAGAGTTTGTGCCATCAGTACATTTTAAAAAAAACATGATTGGGGTGGTAAATAAAGAGAATGAGTGAAAGCTGATGGGTATTGTGTACAGTGGATTTCATTATCAGTCATATCTGATATTATATCTTCCCAGCTTTTGAGGAGAAACAAAAGGAAAGAAGGAAAAGTATTGAACAGCGGCCCATATTCAACACAGGAGAGTCATCTTTGCCCTTGTCTACATTGTCATCACCATCCTCTTCATCGTCATCGTCTTCATCGTGTGGTGCCTTACCACACCAAAGACATGCACCTGTTTCACTGAATAGGCGTGGGGAACTGAAACAAAAACTTGGCAGAGCTCTTCAAGCCACATACAAAGACCCTTTCAAAACTGTGAGGAAAAAAAATGGAGCGGGTATTTTCTCTTCACAATCTCAAAACCCTTCTCAGCTTGGCATTCGCCTGACATCATCTGATAGCAACAAGATGGCATTATCATCATCAGCTGGTGTGAAGAGAAAAGGAGATAAGAATATGAGATCAGGCAGTTCTCATTCTGTTGTTCCTGTGTCTCAGACTGATGTTCAGGAAAAGAAGGTTGAGTGTGGGGAATTTGTATGTACCACAACATCAGACAGAGATAATAGAGTGTCAGCAAATAGTGGCACTGAGTCTTCCACAACCTGGGTTTCAGAATCTGGAGACTCCAGCACCAACAAATCACTGACATCACATGAAAATGGAAAGCAGCCAGCAAATATGTCTTCTCCATTGATAAATTTCTCTGCAGCTGAAAATCATGGCTGTGATAGAGACAAAGCAGATGCAATCCAAACTGGTGAAAGTGGAGCTGGTGACATAATGAGACAGAACTTGAGTTCATCACAGTCCTGCAGCGCTCCCAGTTCCCAGGTCAATTCTGATCCCTCATCAGAGTTGTCTGTGAATAACACAGGTCTGCAGACTTTGATTTGCAGCTACACAGACTCGGATAGTGAGTCCAGTTCTTAGAAACAACAATCAAACCACCTTCGCTCTGACTGTAGTAGTTGCTTTTTGGTAATCAGCCTTGTTACTTTACTGAATGCCAGGTTGCCAGCTCAAAGCACTTCAACCATCAAACTTCTTTTCAGGCGATTTCCACTAGCTGCTTAAATAGTTTTGGAGGATTTCATCACAAAATTCTAGCTCCCAGTTCTTAAGCTTATGTGGCAGGTTTTATTTATGCAGTTGTGTTTCTCATGATGTCATGGACTACTTTGAAGTCAGTATTCTGTCCTGTGAATTCAGCGTGTTAGAAACCAGGCCACATAGGCAGATATATCTGACACCCCAGTTTTATCAGTAAAATTCATTTACTGAGGAAACAATAATTGCAGAAAATTCCAACCATATGCAAAATGCAAGGTAGTTTTAGAATTAATAATCCTGGATAATATTACCTCATTTCATGTTGTTATGGTGAGTCGATGCCATCAAGAAATTGTTTTCTGGATATTTGCACATCTGATTTTAGATCTAGAAGAGAAATGGTAACTTTTCACTGAGGTAAATTTTCTTGATTTTGCTAAAGCACAGTTTTGTGGTAAAGTGGAAATGTGATTTTTAATGCTGTTTAAACAAGTTAGTAGAAATGTTGTGATTTTGAATAGTGTTTATAGACAGTATTACCAGCATCTGTAAGGGTAAAGTCTGCAAACTGTCAGTTGTGCTGCTTTTATATCAATTTGTGAAAACATCCCTTTCTATAACAACATGTAATACTGACCTCTGTGGATTGATAGGTCTTTTTGCCAAAATGAATAGCATTTTTGTCTTCAGTGATAAATGACCCAGCCTTAAAGGAACTGGTGAGAAAATGAAATTTGAGCTATATATTGTGCTTGACTAATAATTATATTTTGCCTTCCTTTATACCTGTGTTATTAAGGATCCTGTATGGATCAGTGGCAATTTGAAGTTATTCAGACTTTGTAACTGCTGCAAACAAGTCATGATCTTGGTGCAATGAAAGTATGTAATGGTGAATGTATGTCTTTGTATGTCTTTAACTTGCATTGTCAGTCTTGAAAAAGTGTTTAACACGAAACGTTGACCATTTTGTTAATAAATTCATTGTATATTTTTCAGAAAGTTTTGTGTCATTGGCAGAATCATATTTAGTTTTAATGGTGAGTGAATATAATGATTTAAAGGAAAGTTGCATCGTCCTCAGACCTTGTTAAATCATACGAGCCCTGTTATTCCAATAAAACAGCCTTTCAAGTGTCTGTAAACATGATAAAATACCTCTGCCTGACTGAGCGAGACAGCCTACAGAGTTACGTTATGTAAAGTCTGAATTCTTACACTCACTGCATGCGTAGTGACCATGAGCTTATGTCAAATATGTTCTACCCGCATGGCCAAGCTGTTCAGCCAGTGCTTTGCGGACCGGTGATAACACATCTGTATAAATCTTTTAATTCCACTGTAAACAGCAGCTGTGACAAACAAAATCATGCGGAGGCAGTAAAAGTGTGGAATACTTTACCTGGCTTACACGGTTAAACTTTACTTTTGAATTTGGATGACCAAAACCTTAATTGAAAGGCTCAATAATACATTGTCAGAGAGAGGTGTCTGTAGTTGCTAGAACTTCAGTGACATCATCATTTTTGCCACAAGCTGCTGCTGTTCAGAGAAGGGGAATAACTTTAGACGCAAAAGGGAAATCTCAGTCACTCCAACTCTTCCTATTGCATGATATTACACACGCATGCTGTAACAGAGTGATGCTCTTTCTTTGCCAGATTGTCTCGGTATGCACCATAGATAATTTTCAGAGGGAAAAAGTACTGGAAAACAAAATTATTTTTGACGCGCATGTCCATGTTAACTCAAGTCTCTGTGCAAGCTTAGGTCACTGGTATAATGTAAGAGAGTTATCTGGAAAGCCTATATTATTTTCTGGAGAGTCATTAAAGTGATCTACCTTACAGTGTCACAACTTGTAGAAAAAAAATACACAGTATTCACTGTGGCACATCAGCAAGTCGTATTTTTCGATACACCAGCCAGTGTTGGAGCAGGAGATTGTCACTTCTCCCATTGAACATTCGTTAGGTGGGAGTAAGTTGTAAAATTCGGTAAAGCACATCTTTAAATTCAGAATTAAATTTCTGCTTCATTTGTATGTTACGGCCTTAACTTGTTATGTCAAAGTAGATGTGTGTAAATTTTATTTCTATAGCTCTTTAATTCCTTTTGTCATGTGCATTTGTCTTAGTGGGGAGTTACATTTTTCTTGGTTTATGCCAGTTGATATACTTTTTCAGGTCATTCATTTAAGTCCATCATATCTATAATTCTGACTGTTTTCCACAGTGTTGGAATGGTTCTGTGTCATGTGAACTTGATTAATAAAATCTTGGCCCTGTCTAATCTCCTCCTTACCAAAGCTCTACAAAGCCCCAACACAAAAGTGCCAGTTGTTTCACCCTCTGTACATAGCAGTATGGATAACACATCCTTCTTCTAACACACCCTCAAGAATGTGTACTGAAGTTGTGTATGTGGATAAATTACCTCGGTTCCTTAGGACTTCCCTTTATTCCAGCCACTTGGCACATGAGAAAAATTTCTGAGACTGATTTAGAAAGGTTCCAGCTTAACCATTTGCATAGCAGTGTGGATTGGCTAGAGTAGAAACAGTTGAGGGGTTTGTCAGTAGAGTGAAACAAACCATAGTGTGGGACACAGATAGGAGAAGTAAATTGTAAGTTGATACAAGACTGTCACAGCTAGAGACTAGTGGTTGAAATGTCAATTTTGAAATTCCAGAAATTTTGATTTTTGGCTACTTGATTTTGAAAAGAAATCATGTTTACAACCAACCATCAGACAGTTTCTAAGCTTCAGCTTGATTAGCCAGTACTGATGTAAGTCTTACTTTATCTGGTAGTGTTGCATATCAGGACAGATCTGTCATCCATAGCCAAAACAGTGTAACTCCAGTGGAAGCAATTTTGAGAAAATTGAGTTTTTTTGTTTAATATTAGCCACTCCACATAAGCATACATTTCCAAAAACTGAAATTATATATATTTCTAGTATCCTAGCCCCCATTTCAAGATATATAATATTATTATAAGTTGTGTGCATAGCTTATCGGATAACCAAATAAATAGTCATTACATTGTTTTCCTGTGGCATGACCTTTCATTTTTAAGCATTTTACAGAGGCAGAACAATGTAACTCCAGCGAATTTATGGGGTTCCATTGTTCTGGCTTTGCACAAGGTTATTACACTGTTTTGGCTGTGTATTGATGAAACGTAGCGCTACTGAGAAAGTGAAGTTACAATGTTCTGCCTTTGTACAAGGCAGTTAAATTAATTTAGCTTGACTGATTTGTACTGAAGAAGTGCAATTCCATTCAGAATGTTGAATAATTACGCTGTTCTTATAATGTGCAACATCTGTACACTGTTTTGGCATTGTACAGAAGACATAAAACTGCAGTGGGACTTTGGATTCAAAGCCAAAATGAAAGCAGCAATAATCAAGAATGTTTAGAATAGAGATTGTGATGAACATGTACGTGCTTATTTAGTGGTTGTTTTCTGGTCACACATAAATTGATCAATCCTATATTTAATGTAAATCGCACTGTATATAATACAAAGCTTGAAAAACCAACAGTAATCCCTAATCTTAATGCATCAGATTGTTGACCCAGATTGAAGCTGATTAGAGCAATCGGCAGCCAATGTTATTTTCTTTCAAGAACAGTTATGTCATATGATAAGCCGCTGAAGTTGTGGATGGATTCATAACATTGTGGCAGCTTAGTTTTTTTTTCTAGTCTCTACCAGAAAATCTTGTGTGGTGGTGTTACATGAAGGGTATCCTTATTTGCTTTGTGGTACTTCAACTCGGACAGTAAAAATCAGCACATATAATCTCATACAAGGCTTGTATTACAAGCACTTATTCTGGACATTTTGGAATTTTTTAACTAACATATATGAGTTCTCTAACTAGACTAGTAGCAATTCCCTGCGGAGCAGACCTTAGACTTTGGAACACGTTTACTGTTTTTCTCTTTTAAAGACTTTTGAGGAAGGGGTGGGGGAGGTGGCATTTTGAAATTTCCTCCACATCACGTCACTTTTGCAGTACCTGTAAAGATTAATACTAAAAGTTCACATTATTTCCTTCTTGTTAGTTATTAAATGTCTGTTTACAGCTTAGCATCATGGCCTCGTCTAGACATAGACCATAATGATGTGATATGTATGCTGTTTGTGTAGACAGGATTAATTGTTGCTCTAAAGCATTTACACTTACAGCTTCAACTAAGAGGTACCATTATAAGAACCTCACTAAATCATGTGAGAAATGTTGAAAAGCAATCTCATATGTCCTATGTGTCCTATAAAGAGGTTTCTGCCAGTCATGTGTGGTTCATATTCTGTTCCTAATAAATCATTTAAGTTAGCAGATAAGAAAGCAATTTCTCCATTTAATGTGGAATGGAAACAAAATATTAAGAAACAACATGTTGACTTAATAATATTATGGTTCAAGACGTAAGAGACAGCAAGCTGACGGGCTACACAGGCATTCATTTGGAAATAGACCACAACTTCTGCATAGTACAAATTGTATGAAAGTCATACTTGATTTCCACACTGTTATATGCTTTTTAGATTTTAGATGACAGTCATTTGAAGATGCCATGGTGGTGTTTCCGGTTTCCGATAGACGAACACCCGTTCTGTTCAAACTGAGTCTTCATTTCTGTTGTTTATTTTTGTTTCTTTGTTCAAAATGTACAGCGCCTGTATTAGGGAACGTGATTTTAAAGTTTTAAAAGAAGAACATGTGTTTTTATTGTAGCCCCTATTAAAAACAGATGGCCATGACATCTTTTAGCTGTGGTTTTGGGCCACATGTTTTCTCTTTTGTTTGCCTGTTGTCCCAGATTCAGATTAGCTGTGAAGTGAGTACCTTTACTGTTGGTGAAACCCAACAGAATTCCACAGCAAATGTTAACATAATTGATCTGCAACGCATTTTCTCCTTCAAAAACTCAATTAATAAGTGCATGAAAAGAATTAGTGCACGTGAAGGTATGTCCACTCTCACTGTGAGCAAACTATAAACCTCCAAATACTTGAATGAAATCTCTTCCCGCCATCAAGGCAAACAAGTGTAAGTCCAGCAGTAACTCCATGACCTTGACATAGTAAAAAGGAAGAAGAATGTAACTCCATCAGAGAAGTGGAGTTACACTGTTCTGCCTCGGGCAAAGGGAATTACATTGTTCTGCTGTTGCAAGGTGTAAAAATCCTTGGAGTTACACTGTTTCTCAGATTTTTTCTCCAATATGGTGAAGAATTTGAGTTTGGTGCTTCTCGACAAGATAGACATTCATTGAAAGATAAACAAAATGCACTTATCTCAATTTTCATAAAAAGTGGAGTTACATTGTTTTGGCTATGGACAGCAGAGATACTAGTGAACATCTTCACCATAGATTTTTTTTTTTTGACCCTCAGGAATGTGTTTGACTTGTATTCGATTCCAAGAAAGCAAGAAATCTGTTAAAAAGGGATGAAGATGAGATAGAAAGCCTGGCTAGGGGAAGCTATGAGTGTGAGGAATATTCCTGAGAAGAACTGTGTGTTTTGCTGTTGTAAGTAGTCGTTGGGACCTGGAGTGTTTTAGACTTGAAGTGACTGTACAAACTTTCCGTTGACATAGTACCTAGCTTTTTTTCCAGAGTGGTGGTGTGTTGGCCTGGGGATAAACATAGATCTCATGCTCCCTGACCCCATTTATTATTCCTGTTGTTGAGGCTCAGCATAAGTACAGTCGAGCACGGAAAACTCGAATTTCTCCGGGATCGAAAAAAGTGTTCGAGATTTCCGTAATTCGAGATTTCCGTGACGGCAATATTTTCACAATTAGGCCTACCATGGACTAGAGGGACTGGTAAGGGGAGATAACCACACGACACTAATCTGCTCTGATCTTAACATAATTAGAATTACCACCCTTCCCTGTTTCCGACGTTTCACATTAAATTATGACAATGAACGTTGAGAGCGTTGACTTGGGAATGCCGTATTTTTTGCAAATGTCTCTCTTACTCAAAATCTTCTTGTCCACATCTGCCAATATCTCACGCTTAGTTTCAAGAGTGAGACACGTGAGTTTTCTTTTTTCTGCCATTGCTAAGCGGTAAAGTACATCGAACTTCGGTGCGTAAGTGTAATCCTGATGTGTTCGACGTTATGCGCAGAACGCCAGGTTGCTCTGCATGCTCAGTCACTACACGACCCCCCTCCCACTGATTCAATAGAGCTACACAAAGCATTGTCTTGATCCCTTGCCCATCACCACGGCACTTCCGCACACCTCTCCCTTATCATCAACAGCCTGGGGCGAGCAAGCCCAGACAAAGGTCATTTCGCCGCTTTGAGATCGGGTAGATGATGATGAAATCATTCGAGAAATGCGTGTTGAGAGTTCGAGAAAATCGTGTTAATAATACAAAGAAAATAGAGGCATTTAAAATGGGCCGATAACAGCGTTCGACATTTCCGTGAATTCGAGATTAGTGTGTTCAAGTTTTCTGTGCTCGACTGTATATTTTATTCATGCTGTGCATGTCCTCCTACTGTGATATATGATTTATTCATGATCTGATGTTTTTGATGGTAGCGGCAGAGAAGTGTGTGTATGAGAGGGACAAAGAGGGAGAGAAAACAGAAGAGAGAAAGGGATAGAGAGAGAAAGAAAGAGAAGAAGAGAAAGACCAGGTGGAGGTATGTACATTTATATTATAACACAATGAAATGAAGGATCATCATCAGTATTATTAGTTTCATCATCTTTTTCAGTGAACTTCATTGTCATCAATCATTCACAATAAACTGGAAAGACTGAAAGCCAAAATTTCTGTTTGCAGTGTGTAATTTTTCATTTATTATTTGGAGAGTTGTCAAAAAAAAAGAGGCACATTTAAAGGCACATTCAAGTTTCTGTGCACCCCCAGTCTGAGACAGTTGAAATACACGTCATAAATATCTTATTCAGAAATGATTGTTGTTTTGTAGGAAAGACAGTTTATCATCATACCAATGCAATACCTTGGAATGCCAGAAATTAGCCAGAATCCAAATTTTACTGGAGAAACGGAAAACTCTCTGTTTCAAAAAATTGTATTTAAATAGACAGGTGATTCTTTGGAAGGAGACTCTGCTGATGAATGTGTTTAATCTGCAATGGAGTTTTGTCTGCTGGGTTAGAACTTAGTGAGTTACAGTACCAAAATAGTTTTTATTTCAGTTTTTGTCACTGGCATTTCTTGATGCGAAAATCCAAGATTGGCTCATGTCGCTTTAAGAGCACTGGCTTTCTCATAAGTGATATTTTGTGCCTGTCAAGTAAATCTGTGCAGTATTCTGATATATATGCAATCATCGATGCATTACCAAAGTAAATATTTTAAAGTTTCCTGTTGAATTATGAAATATTGAAGCAAGAGGTCTGAGGTTTTGACATAATGTGCGCATGGCACTCCAAAGGCATCAGAACTCAGATTTTGATAAATGTGGCATTTATCCTGATATAGCATCCAAGTGACAATATGCCCACAAAGCAGTTACAAAAAAATTCAATCAAAGTTGTTGTTTGACAAGATTAATGTGATGAGGTCAAATTCATCATGAACTCCAGGCAAATGAAGCTATCATCAGGAAATCAAGGCAGAAGGATAAATCTGTGTCAATACAATCTTCTACTAGTGATAAACAGTTTTATCACAATACACCTTTTATAAAACAATAATATGGATAAGCAATAATTTGAAAGACGTGAACAAACGAAGGTTTAGCATAGATGGCAGACGTTGATTTGTTCAGCAGTCTAGATAATATTGAACATCTCAAATGAACAATGTTTATAACCAACATGTTTTTATTTATTCTCTTAATTAATCGAGAGGAAATTGTCCAAAGGTTCTGCTGTAGAGTGGATAAGTTTCAATTAGTTTTTCTGCCAAAATTTATTAACTAAAATTTGCCAGGAAAGCTTTACAAATGAATCACTAAGAATTAAGCAGGATTAATGTTCACATACATTGGTTATTAGTGACATAAACATAGTAAAGATCATTATCTGAACTGATATACACTACACCTAAACAACAACACTGAAGAGTGTATATAAAGCAAGCAGCAACCAAGTTTCACATAAAAATATTTTTTTTCAAATTTCACACTGAGACCAGGATAAATCTTAAAGAATCATAGGAGTTTCTTGATATTGCCAAGACTGAAATATAAATGTTGCAATATAATGCTAATAAATGTAGAAACAGCAGTGCTTTAACAACTGGGAGAACATTATATTAGGAAGAGCAAATAATGATCACTAGTCACAGCAGTTGATGGAAGAAATAACAGGTCAACACTGCAAATATATATTGTACAAAAATTGAGGATAAATATTTGTAGAGTATCACTGGAGGAAAGTAAACAAGAGAGCTGGAAAATCACAGAGTAAAGCTGGATAAAGCAACACATGAAAGAGAAGCAAAGGGCTGTAAGGTAAAGACTTTAAATACAAAAGATTATTGCAGGGAATGAAATAAATCAGTCATGACATGTTTAATGACTTCAGAAAGAAAATAATTAGATGTTATTTGTTGCACTGTCAGGGATAGGAACCAGCAAGTGTTTAAGAACAGCTGATGTGTGGAGGCAAAACTACCGTTGTGATGTCATTCTAGAATATATTCAGCATTATGAGATCAGGAAAAGGTGGGGGAGGGATATGTAATTGCTTAGATCAACTAGATTTAAACCTCCAATATCTATACCATGAATTAAGCTTTGTCTCTGTCAATGTCTAAGTGTCAGGCACAAAAAAAATGACTCGCATTTCTAATTTCCCAGGTGACTGAGAGAAAGAGGAAAAGAAAAATCCAACAATTTTAAGAAACAGGATTTTTATGTAGGAATGTTCTGGTTAAAGCTAAACAAAAAAGTTTTCATGAGTACAGACAGAATGCTGATCTAATTATGAACAAAAAGGGTGAAAACCATCAGACATTATGATAGGGCCGACTGCTGATTGAAAAGTCAAGTTTGCTTCAAAATTATCCTGGTACACAGAAACCAAAGAAATCAGTGTTTAGGCCCGGCTGTTTCTGATATAAGAAATGATTTGCAACAGCGTAACCAGCAGGTAAAGAAAATCACAAACAGACTGCGTAGATTAGGTGATTGCAGCAATAAATATTTGAAAGCAAAACAGCTCCTGAAATTATCTAATTCTAAAAACTGATCAAAACAGCACTAGCCTATGTCTTTCTCTGGAGAACACAGAGATAAAAAGATGATATTATGAATGATATGGTTATGAATATGTTATAATAATAATAATAATAAGACTTACAGCACATCATACATGAGAAAAATTGTCCTGCTGTTAATATTACAAGGCATATCAAGTTCTGAGAAAATATTCGTGTATTTATTAACCCAAAATGCTCCTCCATGTTTTAGTTTCACCAGCTAAATACATATTAGGCTGGAAAAATACAGAATATTATGTCTACCAATAATAGCTATGGTGTTAGTCTAATTTGAATGTTACAAGGACCCAGTGCATTATGTTGTGGCATTAAATTATTTAGCCCCATATGCTACCACACTTAGAGACTTGTGGATTACTCATGTGGAGCAAAATCAATCCTCATATTTTTTCGCTAGTCTATCATGTTATAATACATCACTTCACTGACGTCATGTTGTAACTCCAACATATACCCTAACTGATTTCACCTATTGCCTGAGAGTCAGCACTAAAAAAATGACACGTGCTGACCCTCTTATGTTAAAAAAACTTGGTTCAGTTATGTGGATTTACCTCATTTTGTTTAGCAGAGTGGGACATGTCATCGGCCACTACTGGACGAAACTTTTTGCTGTGGCATGTAAAATAAATGTTTGTATTAATTGCAATCAATTTTGCACATACAAATATTTTGCAGGCTTGAATCTTGTCTTGCTCTTGCTTAGGTCAACTGTTTGAATCCAACACAGGCTGCATTAGTAGTAGAGTTTTGATAAGAATTCTCCTCCAAGATCAGTCCTATCCACCATTCTCCACCACTGGTGTGTCAAAGCCACCTTCACCACCACCACAAGCAAAGGTGGCTCATGTCAATGAAGTCTCTCTGGGGGGAGAGTCTTTCTCAAGAGTCCTTGCTCAAATCTTGTCACTTTCTTGTCATAAATACACTGTACCGCCATTAGTACTGAATGTATAAATAACACATGTGAATCACTTTTATGTCCCTGATGCCAAAGAATGTTGTCTTCCATTTGGAATAAGTTACTGAAGTCAGATCTCATCTTGTCTTAGCAGAACTGCACACAAGATCTGCCACCATGGAAATCTTTATATCACAGAAAAATCACTTCAAACCAATTTATCAGTCTCATTTTATTAAAAGCAGTCACTCTCTGTCTTGAAAAGTTTATGGCATAGACATCACACAGGTCATTTGATAACTAAATAAAAATGCACTAATCTTTTCTCCAGGAACACATTCTGTGCCAATGAAATAAGTTCACTAGATCTCCACTCATGGGAATAAAAAAACTGTCAACAAAATTGTCAATAAACTGTTAATCTCTGAGTCTTGAACAGATCAGGTTCATTGAGAATAAAGCCATCACAGTGTATGAACACAGGATAATTATGAGGATTTCATCAGGTAAAAGCACATGTTGCCCTCTGTGTACTGCGTCAGTATGCAGTATGAGGTAACTATGAATGGAAGTCTCCATTCAGGGTCGTTGAAGGCATCGTATTAATAACTGCCCTTGGCCATTGCTTTTTATTTGTTTACATCGTCAATGCTTTTCACTGGGGTAACACACACATTCTCAGTCTTGCAAATACAAGTTAAGTATACCGAGCTTGCCTGTTGCTTTCATAGATTCAGTATGCATCGTGCACAGTTGCTGTATGTTTTCTCTACATCCAGATGGTTGTTTGGTATGTCTGTTGTTGCAAGTGGATTCTTTGTGATTTCAAAAAAACTCTTGTGGTGATGATCTTTTCCAATCTGCTATCATTCCGAATCATAAGTGGTTGAAAATTCTGAAGTGCATTATACTATCTTTATCTCTCCTCACTATGTAGACCAACCCTGCTTCATATTTGGTGTGGGCATGCATAAAGCTCTCTATATTTACTTCATTCACTTTATCCAAAATCAACCTCACTTCTTTTGATGGTTGCCCTATTTCCTGGCATATTGTTGAGGAATGTTGTAACCGCAATGAGATAAAACTTGCACACATTTCTGAAGCGGCTGAGTAGTGTAGTTTGGCTGGTGATATCTGATTCGGAATGTTTCCCTGTGAGAGTTTTAGCTGTTGGCCATGTTTCCTTCTTCATACAGCTTGTACACTAACTGAAATTAAGAAAGCCAAAAACAAAAGGTGAAGAGAAAATTAACATCATCATCATAAAATTGTGTGAAATAACGGTGTATTACACAAACTGGCATATTTTAATAATCCCGTCCTTTTTAATGAGATCAGAGCATTTGAAAATATCAGTCTCCAACCACTTTAACTAATCTTTTAAACTGACAAACTTTCATCATATGGTAAAGTCATTTCTACTTGGGTGTATATAATTGACACAAAGCAAGACAAAACAACAAACTCCACGGTTTGCCTCAAATCCTCAAGTCTGCTTGTTTTGCATCATTTCTGTTCAATTTGTTCTGAAGAACTTCATGGCTGCATAAAATTCAATTTTATAGCAAAAAAATCCACTTGTAATGCAACGCATTCTGGAATTTATCATTACATCTACTATCCAAAAGATTGATTTTGAAATAATACCCTCATTACCATTATTGACAGGACCATGCAGTTAATTACAGTACATGGCTTTTTCAAGAGTTCTCTCCACAAGCAGGAGTTATCTCACTTGGAGACTGACAATTCAAACTCATGTTACTCCACAGGGATCAACTACTGATCTCTCTGTGAAAGCCAAACTAGGTCAGAGTTGATGCCCGCCTTTTACTTATTTTGTAGCTGTGTTTTCCAGTCACAAGGCGCCTTGTTTACCATGAACTATAAACATTACTCAGTCATTCATCCTTTCAAGCCTCATTCTGAGGCCACGGTAAATAGCTGATTGTTTATTCTCACTGAATGATTCAGAAAGCTGAATTAACAATCCTTTGCTTAGTCAAGGACCCTCCTAACTATCCCTAAAGAAAACTATACCAATATTGGATAACAGAAAACTTATAACCACACAACATACACTTTTGAACTTCGTCTTGAGTCCTTCCATGAACTGATCTGTCGGCTTGCCATGGGGAATGAGTGTCTCTAGAGGACGCCCTGCTCTCTCACGAGAGTATGTCTCTTCCAGCCCTCTGGGAATATAGTCCACATTCACCTGGACCTAAGGAGATAAAATGATGAGAGATTAACAAAACACATGAAAAAGTCTATCTCCATTTATGAGAAGGGTAGACACACTGGCTTTATCAATGGTGCTGTACCACTGATGTTTAGAATTTCTGTTCATAGAAGAGAAAATGAAAAGATAAGGACATTTTTCACTGGAATTCAGATTTGTATCCTGCCCTGTTCTTAATGTCAGACTTACAAGTTTAGATGAAGGTACATCATACAGCAGTTCATCATCTCTGCGAGCGTCACACAGACGGATAAACACAGATGCTCCATCTAAGAGTTTGACCTGCAAGTAGACAGAAAATTGTTTAGAATCATATATTTTGTGAGGCACATCAAAACACAATCAGTATGTGAGCCAGTTTTACTAATTAGGGAGGTTTACAGTGTTTACTGCGACTCAAATGTGCAATATTTCCTAGTCAGCCTGAAAAAGTGGCATGTCATAAAAATACACTCATGTGACTGAACTTGCTCATGTTTAGGACTCCTTTTAAGTATCCATTGGTTGTGTAAGGAATACAGTGCTTTCCATCTGGCTTGACACAATACAACCAAACTTTCCAATACCTAAACTAGTTTTTCAGTGGACAATTACATGATATACAGTATTTCTCTCAGCTCTTTGATGCAATATCCTCACAGCTTATATGACAACATTTTCCCTGGCCATGTCATATGGTCATTAGTTGGTTTTACAGAAACCCCTGAGTGATACATCTAAGTGGAACATAATTTGATCTGCTCACTTTTATTAGCGTATTCTTTCCCTACATCACTTACAGCCTTGCTGCGAATGTTCCTCTCCATCCACTCTTTGCATGGTTCCCTGGCCAGCTGTTTGAGCATCTGTTGGTTGGGAGCTCCCTGGAACAAGGGCAGCTGGAAGGTTTCTGTGTAACAGTACTTGTCCTTGAAGATCTGCACGGCCGTCCATGCCTATGATAACAACACACAGCAGCAAATTTGAGAAAGGTGACTGGACTGGACATGTAGATTTTCAGATGTTTTACTTGAACTTTACTTGATGTTTTGATATTTTCAACTTACAGACAAGCATTCTATAGATGTCTATAAACTTGCTAACCACTAAAAGATATCTAATTTGCACATTTGAAGCATAAAGGCTGAATCTTGTTAACATATCACCAGCTAACGCAGTTCAATGCAATCTCAACTTTCAATATTTCAAACTTACAGAGTTCTATGTTGCTCAAGATAGATTTCTCCCTAGCCACATGACTCTGACTCACAAAGATCTGAAGTTTCTATAATGAATTGGTAACTTCCTTCTGGCACAGGTACTAACACAGGCACAAAAACATGATGTCCTTCTGATGAAAACAAATGTCCTGTGTTGAACACTGCAAGACTTTTGCCAAAAGGTCACAACAAAGAATACACAAGAAAATATCTACCTGTGCTGTTGCTCATGATTTAAAAAAAAACATTTTTTTCCCTACATTTCTTGACTGAACACGAAGAGTTCTTAACGTCCTGCTGACAAACCTTCTTACCTGTTCTAGCAGTCCATACTTGTAGTTGTCTTTGCTCACACTGACAAAAACTTCTTGTAAGTGAATCACTGCAACAAGGAAACGGTGATATGATCTGCAGGGGAAATGCTGAAATACAAAGAAAGAATGGTCAAAACCCAGACAAGATATGAAAATTGCCATTCTGTCTACAGAAATGACTGTTTATGCTGTTTCACTGAGGTAACCGGCTGGCTAAAACTAAAAGAAAACTTTCAACTCTGACATTTTGACCATATCCAAAGAAACAATGAAACAATAAAGTCACATGGAGAAACCAAGCCAGTGAAGAAATAACAGCACAAACTTGTTGTAGTTATTTAGTCAGTTCTTCGGACGTCAAGTGAGTAGTAAATACTAATTCTTGGACATCAGACAAGAAGTGGACACTTTTGTGAAACTTCGCCTGTGACGGCTGTTCATGCCCATAGTACTTCTAGACATTTTCAAACTGCTATTGTCGAATTTGTCAACAAAAATCATGAAAATTACATTCAACTGCCCTGCCCATTTTCATTAAAGATCAGTGCACTCCCACACCAAATTTTTCAGGTCCATTTTAGTACAGTATGATAGATAAAAAAGTAGTTTCAGACTAGTATGACATATAACAGGCACTGTATGCATAAGCTGGACACTAACATCATTCAAATTTACTACCATTTCTCTGATACAAACATATATATGTAGATATCACTTGTAAACTGGTTCATGTTACACATAAAGTTCTCTACATCCAGGTATTAATATTTCTTATGCCCACGGGAAAGACAGTAAAATGATTAGACTAATACCTCTGACCAAATCTTAAACAGAATGTCTGCCTCACCTTGAACCCGTCCTTCCATGATGGTGAGGAGTGAGTGCTGCGAGGGTCAAGGATTTCTGTGAAAGTCAACTTGTCATATGTGGCGTGGGGTGTGCCCTTAAGATGTAAAAATAAAATTTAAATTGTTTTGAGTTCAGGGTACTCACACTTTCAACATGTGTGGGGACTGAAATTTATTTATACAGTCGACTCTGCTTAATCACCCTTCGCTTAATCGCCTTTTCTGCTTAATCGCCTCATTTCCCAGGGAACCAAATTTTTTCTATATAAAAGTCAATGGATAATCGCCTCTCACTCTTGATAATCAACCACTCTTCAGCGCCTGTGAATTCAAAGATCAGCAGTTGAAGGATTACAGTTGACAAACAAATATGTACACAGACGGTTTAACTGCACAACGGATGGCAGACCGGTTGACTGAGTGACAGCTGCCACGCCGAAATCGGTGTGATAAGCCTTTCCTGCCCACCTCCACCTCCCCATGTCCCCCTTCTTCCCATGCTACACATCACCACCGTCGCCCATCCGATAATGCTAATGTGCTCAAAACAGTATAGTCTCATCCCCATACGCCTTCCGTTTCGGCTAGATCAGAGAAAGTGTCATGTGGATGAACAGTTGATCCCGACTGTGCCGTCCTACTCCTTATTGTCTGCTGGGCTACTGCGAGGTGGCCAACAAGAGACACCGCGAAGACCAAACATTTTGTGCGCTACAACACTATCAAACTCGAGTCTGTCCTGAGTCTGGCGATGAGAAGGCATCAATGTACGACATCAATCCATGACCATTAAAAGAAGTTTAACCCCATTACCAAAAATATGGCTGAAATTACCTTTTCCACTTAATTGCTTCTCCGCTTAATCGCCCACTTTTTCTGTGATCCTGAGGATGGGCAATTAAGCGGAGTCAACTGTATCTCAATAAAATGTGATAATTTTAATGCGGAATAGGATTACAGAATTTCAATGATTTCCTCAGAGTTCTTAAACTTTCAAACCTTGGTGGCTTATATATGACTATTCAGAAAACTCTCCATAAATTTCTGCATAGTCAATACTTTTGCAACTATATCATAATGTATATTGTTACATTTTTGCCAATGCAACCGAGATGCATTAAAACTTCCTTAGGTAGGAATTGAAAGCAAAAAGGCTTGCACATCTTCTTAACTGACTTTCATTCCAAGACGGTGGGGTGCAAATAAATGAGTCAGAGAATAAAGGGCTTGAAAGTCCCTGTTCCAGTTAGTACTTACCATATAAAATGCTCCAGGAGGGTTGAGACAGATGTGAGCGTGGGTGAAATTGGCCCAGGGCAGATTTACTGCACTGTCCAGAGCAAGCTGGAAGGATATGACATAAATGAAATATTGTTAGTTGCCATCATGAGACAGAAAGAAATTTTCAACAATTCCAATGAAATGAATTGTCATTCCAGAATTTATAACATGTGACAAATACTGTGTATGCCATTACTGAATTTTCCCTTCATTTTCAAGCTTTAGAAAGCTGTGAAAATGAAGATGGATGCTGACCCTGATCTACAGGCTGCCATGGTGATCTTCTTATATTGTATATGTTATACTATATGAAGTACTATATGCTGGCTAGTGCAGACACTCATGGACCTCAACTTGTGTTTGCTGTCCACCTTAATGTTTCACAGTTGCTTTGTGCACCCACTTAACTTGTCAGTCCATCAAGTCTATCCATCTGTTTTGGTTTGCCTTTTAATTTTCCAGTTGTTACCAAATGTTACAGCTGTCATCAACTCATTATATGGTCTATTCATTTTTTGGATGTCCTCTCTTCACCATTGTAAGTAATCCCCTTTCAGGATTTGTTTCCTTAAAGACCTGTGAATTTCAAACACTAGGCTTCCCATCAAAATCTTATAATTCACTCATTTATTCCTTTGACAAAGTGGCTGGCACAGTTACATCACCAAATTTTTCCATGTAATTCTCTGTCAAAATGATGGACGCCTGGATTAAAACTGCACTAGTAGCAAATGAGATGAAAAGACAACTGACTTTTATGCCCTGCCTGGGGCTGAACTGGCAGATGAAATTCATGTCCTGGTCCAGAGGTTTGGAGTCCATGGACTTGGTCAGTTGGTTCTGGAAAATGAAAAAAAAAACAACAAAAAAACTTATAGGGTTAATTATAGTCTGATAAAACACTTTACAGACTTCATTAATGCTCAATACATAAGAAATCTGATATTTTCACTGATCACAGTGACAACATGTCAGGAATAGAGCCTGCGATTCTGTTCAATTCTGTGTCATGTAATTATTTTCATCACAGCCACATGAATGAATAAAACCACCAAAACTAAATACATGAATGTTTATATGAGGCCTGAAGGAAGACAATCAAACTGTTTATCATGTTATGGATAATTGCCCGAGGTTAGAGCAAAGTATCATAACTATTATTAATTTCCTTGGTGACAATAGAAAGCAATCCCCTAAGGGATGAGGAAACGGACATTCTGCTAATCTTACACATTTCAAATCTGTAACTTTCAGAGTATGGAGATATCTTAAACTAGCAGTGTGGAAAGTCTTTTATATTGTGTCCTAAAATAAACAATTTTGAATTCAAAATATATGAATAAACATAATTTGTTATTGTATAAATCATCTAAAAGTACCCTGATGTACTGCTCCATGTTCTTGTCTGAGCTGAGGAAACTCTGCTTGGCCTTGGTTGTGGCAGCGACTGCATCACGGATTGTCGTGTGGGGTCTCTTCAACATGGCATGGAACAGCTTGCTCTCTCCACGTGTAGGTAAACACTGGCCTGACAGGTACACACGGTCTGAATATTTGGGTCTAGGATACCACAGACCAAGTCTGGCCCAGTCTGCCTTGGGTACCTTGGCTGACTGTCATGAAGAAAATCAAACATCAGAACATTTGGAATGATTTGGTTTCTATTGTCAAAGTACATTTTTTTATTATGTCATTCTTCTTCTGTTAAGTTGACAGGTTAGATGCTGTAGCCCCTTTGGTTTGTCTGTATGATCTGTAAAATTAGAGTATCCCTTCTCTTAATGGTTTTGTTCCTGTGGCTATGACCTCCTCCCCTCCACACCTCTCTGGCATTCCAAGGCTGCCTCTAGTCCTCCAGAAAGTGAGCAGATGTCTGGAACACTCCCTTCTAACCTATCCCTCCACCTATCCTGAAAATATCTTTTACTATTTAAGACAGGCTGTTCATTGCCAGGGACTTTCGCACTCTCAAGTAGCTTCCAGCAGCCTGTAAATTCCTCAAAACTGTATGTGGAACTTAACACTCTGCATTTTCTACTTATTGCTCCAGTATGGTTTTCTTACACAAACTGTCAGAAAAAGGTCAGTCACTGAACATCAATTTCATTCACTTTAATTTTCTATCTAGATGAAGACCTCTGGCTCAAACATTACTGATGTGCAGGTTCAATGCAGTCAGTCTGCTGTGTCCTCCCCCCACCCCTCCCTGTCCATGTTCCCAATTTTACACTGTCCCAGTTCTCCTTCACAAATTAAAATCAGCAACATAATAAATTCACAAGGACTGAATGTTCTGAACAGTACCTCAAGTGGTTTCCCTTTAGGGCCTTTAGGAACTTTTGCCAGCCTGACTAACAGTGTGGCACATGGGATGTGTCGAACAGTTGCATCACGCAGACATTTCTCCGTGAACGGGTCCACTCCATTTGGACCTTGACTGTAAATACGCAGCTGGTGAGCACCTTCGTTTAGGGATATCTGTTTGATCAGGGAGAGGAGTGAATGTGAAAGTTTTGGGAGCAACACTGCACTGCACTGGAAATAATGACAAAATATAGAGCAGTAAGCAAATAATAACATAAGCAAATAATAACATAACAAATGCTTTTAAGGCATGAATTAAGATTAATTTTGTACACAATCATTTCAAATGGAACTAAATGATGTTTTCATCACCTTTATGAAATGATGACTAAGGAGAAGAATGAGATGCTGGAGAGGCTGCCAGCTGTTGGGTCAACTGTATGTAGACCAATGGAAAGGTATACGAGTGCAGACAGAGCGGAGTGACTTCTCCACATGCCTGAGATGTACAAGGTGCAGTTCTTTTGGTAGGCGAAAAAAAAGAGCTGGCTGTCTTGACTCTACAGTTTGCTAATCCTTCAAATGATATTCACAAAAAGGACACCATCTTCGCTGATTCTATCACCTTTGAAGTTTGTATGCTTACAAACTCCTTTCTTCACCTCATGTTCAGCACAGCAAGGGATACCACCCCAGAAATTCCCAGGCAATAATTAAGATTGAAAAGTCTCATCCACATGAGTTCTACTGTACATCTTATATTCCATGTTATCATGGATTCAATTTGCAGCAGAATCAAACACTTACCTGAACTCCAGCTTTGTCTGCAAGAGGCTGTCTCTCTGTCCCTGTCTCTACAAAGACATTGAGGACTGCATACCCAACAACTGTCAGTTGGCGATAAAAGTTGTCAATTGTGTAAATCTGGTGGCCAATAGCGGCAGAAATAAAAAGAAAATTGATATTGATAAAGACAAAATATGACACTATATATTTCTCCTCCGGTAAATTGTGGCATTTCAGATAAGAAAATTTCTGAATAAAATTGGGTGTCGCAGAAGCATTAGGAAGAATAGCTATGATAAATTATTCACAGCAACGAACTTTGTTGCTGGCTTCAACACTGTTATTTTAAAACCTTAATTAGTGTATACGTATGTCAATCAAATACGTTTCTTGAGGAAAGTTTGCTGACATAGTCAATACTATCACAAGCTATCGGCCCATCCATAAGCAATGGTTTGTGGGCCTTACAGATAAAATGTCAGAGACACTTTGAAAGCATTCTTGTGAACCAGAAAAATATAACATTATAATAACAAAAAATGGAAATAAAAGGGAGAAATGACACAGATTTAAAACTTGTACTGTGAATTTTCAGGTGGCTATGACCAAATTTCTATAGAAATCTCAGATATTTTTAGGATAAAATGGCCTTGTGTAATGTTTTATTATTAAAGCTCAATTCACACAATGATAATAATCACAAAACTAGTATTATGGCCAAGAGGATGTATGAATTAACTTTTGGACAAATACTGACTTTTGGTCATGCAACTCACACCTTATAGATAATGGCTCTATTTTCATGGTCTACTAATCCCCTTAGCCGCAATATAATTGTCTGAGTGAGATGAGTAGGCGGGGGAAGGCTTACAATAGATAGTTCATTCTGTTACTTGTGATGTTGAACACTACTGAGCACATACTGTTTCTCACTTATAACACATCCAAGTCTCACCTTGAAAAGCAATGTGGCCGAAGGTGGGACGTGTGGCTCTCTGAACTCTGTCCTGTGTTCATAGACTGGGTTGTAAATTTCACTGTCCATTTTGACACTGGTTGATATGTCTTTGCCATAAACCTCGTACCTGCGATCCAGGACTCGAGCAGCGACCTAGATTGCGGAGATGGATATGATCATATATAACTCTTTCCAACTGAGCTTACAGACTTTACTTATTTTCAAATAACATATATCTGGAAAATCAATTTATCAGTTACCACAATTTTTTTGCCCTAGATATTAGTATTATATTTTGTAATCATCTGCACGTAGTTTTCAAGAAGAGGCAAGGGAAGGAACTCTGTCTATACTGGTGGAATTGAGAAAGGCACACAACTGTCTCATAACTGAAACAGGAAGCAGGCAAGGCCAACTACAGTGTGTTTGTACTAGAACAGTAAATGGAGCACAATCCCAGAGTGATACGATGCTGTCACCAGAAATGTGAAATCATATACATGTACATCCAGTAAGCAACACCTACAGGAGACAGGAAAAACTACAGTTGTAGTTAAAAGGGTTTGCAATTATCTGTAACTTTTATCAAGAAAAACAAGAGTGTGATCTGTTGTAATTAATCAGAGGCTTAAGACTTAGTGAAATTCAGAAGTCCTGACCTGATGTACTAAAGTTTTATTATTTCATCACACAACAGCTTGACACTGATTTTTCCATTTCCAATAACATTCAGAATTCTACTGATTACTGAGGCTGTAACATTTGCATGTATTAGTCTTTCCACATCTCCCCCCCTCCTTGCCCCGCTGGTGCTCAATAATGCTTACTCAGTGCTTACTCGCTGTGATGGCGGTGACCCAGATTTCGGATGAATATTTTTTTTTTTCCTCTCTGTACTTTTGTCAGTAGAGAGGCTTGCTTATTAAACATGACTTTGATTGAACTTTAGCAGTAATGACTGGAGTGTTCTAAAGAGTATATCAATAATGCGGTCACTGTAAATATCTAACCTTGGCCCACTGCAAACTTTCTGGAAATGTCAAGACGGTTGAAGTCGGTTATCGAGACTTTCTAGAAGTTCAATGAAGAAATATGTTTAAGGGAATGAGTGTGTGAGCGGGGTGTGTGTGAAAAGCGCAAGTTCCAAGTGTTGCATAGCATTACTATTGTTTCATAAGCCTTGCTTAGATCTATTCTGCCATTATTGTAAATAAACATTAGTTTTCTTCAGTATCAAAGAATAGCGTGTTATTCATTGACAGCGATAGGCAGGCGTATAGAGAGGTAGCTGAGTGATCAACCCTTTGCTCCCTATTATACATCTGTGCTTCGTCAAGTTATCGCCAGTACAGAGGGCCTACCCTTGAGAAGGTCACGGAATCTGGCAAAAAGCGGCATCCATCGATGTACAGGTCAAAACCGTCTCCGGTATGGAACGGTTCAGTGGGTGGTACCTTTCTTTCACATGGAAGCCAGGCATACTGAAATGTAAACAGCAAATTATGGTCTACCAAAATCTTTCAAGAGATTCTTTTTATCTTCATACTCTACTCATTATTCAACACATGCCATCTTCCTGCCCATCCTCCTATACTGGCATGTCAGTTTCTTCACTAAGTTATAAAACCAAATATCCACAGTTTAGTGTAGGAAAAGTAAAGATTTTCAGACTGTGGATGGCAAGAAAATATGACTCAGGCACTGAAACTCCTAACACCATTTTGATAAATGTATGAACTTAAGAAAAGTAGAGAAAGGAAACTGTTTGGGGACAAGCACCTACAGAAAATGTCCCTGATGGTACAGTATGTTGTTGTGTATCCCAAGAAGAAGAGAAAAGTGCAGACAATCAGCAGACTAATCCTTATCTTAGACAGATTATGAACTGATAGGGGATTATTTTGCAGGAAGACAAGTGTCATGTGTCAAAGCCTGAACTCACCTCTGGTAAAACATCATCACCATCATCCGAGAGTTCACTGGGTGTGAGTGAGCCTGGACGAGGCTGACCTTGGAAGATGTGGATTCTAACGCTGGCATTGCCATAACGTTTCCAATCCCGCTGGTAGTGATAATCGTCAATCGGAATGTGGGTTGGTTCTGGCACTGGTGGTGCAAACAGTTTGAGGGTGTGTGTGCCTGTGTTGATTCTCATTCTACTTGGGTTGAATTCTCTTCTCTCACGGGCAGAGAGGTCTGAGCAGGGCAGGAAAACACAACATAAAAGTCTGTAAGATCTAGCAAAATATACCTTGGAAAATCAGCAACAAGCATTTAATATGTAGCAGCAAATCCTTACTATGAACAGATTGTGTACTTGATCTCCTAGACACTGAGAATATTAACTCCATCTGACCTAATTTACATTCAATGTTGTTGAGAAATGTGGTTTTCTGAGAAGTTGGGAAGTGTGTCAGGAACTCAGGTCAACATTAGGCTCACATGTGGAAGATAGAGAGAACAATATTCAACCAGCAGGTATTGAATGTTCAAATTGCTGTGAAGTTAGCATTCTTGTGGTGTAATGGTACCATGTTCAACTTATGAGCTGAGAGGGCCTGGCTTCGATTCCTAATGAGGACAGGATATTTTCTAGTGTTAGTTTTTCAGTCTTTCTTCTCAACATTGATCTTTTCTCCCTTAATTATGATGACTAGACTATGCCTTCCCAATGGCTTACAAGCTGTCATGTACAAGCAAGGCAAAAACGCAAAAAATACTGATGCTTAAATGTGTATATACATGTACTTTAACAAACACATCACTGAAATCTTGTAGTGCCGAAGGATCTTACCTCCCTGTGTGGGCAGCACCAGAGGAATGGCTGCCCAGCCAACGAGAGTCTCTTCCCCGTACTGTGGCCCTGTTGCCTTGGTGGGGTCTACATCATCAGTCTGCGCGCTCAGTTGTTTCTTGAGGTAGAAACGGACTACAAGGAGCATGTCTCCACCAAACTTTACTTCTTGAAATGAGGCTTCTTGCTGACCAAAGACGTGGTAGTTGAACTTGAAGTTGGAGCGAACAGATGTTGTGCTACACATGACAGGGCTGGTGGATGACTGGACAATCTGCAAGATGCACGGATACACAACAGTTGTGAAATATATTCCTTCCCATGAAACTTTTGCTTTGATTTAAAATTCAGTAGCCTAAGATGGTTGATACTAAAAATGATATCTTTTCTCTTTGCAAGCCTGAGGGGATTCCGTTATGTAGCAAATTTAACAGATTAGCGTTCTTTCATCCATCCAAAAAACAAGTCATTTGTCTCCAGCTATTTTCGGTAGAAAATATTGTTTCTTCTTCTTCTTCCCCTTCAGTTATAAACACAGCTGACAAGGAGATTGGCTCTATGATGGTAAACTGAGTCTTGTCATTTGTGCGACTAGTTCTGTTTTCAAATGACAAAACTTTCAAACTGTAGTATTATTTACAGTATCTGCTTATGTGATAATGTGGGTTAAAAGAAGTACTGGATGGGTTACCATGTGTAAGTATTACGATGGTTTCTACAACTTACTTTTCCATTAGAATGATAATATGCTGTAAGTCGAATTTTCCCCTCACCAAGCTCGGCGTGCTTCACCCGGTCGACTTGGAAGCCGATAGTCGGGTCCAAAATCATATTCGAGGTCTGTATCTGGGGCAGATTCGTGTTCCTGGAATAAAAGATGAATGATTTAAGTACCTTCACCTTTATGGCTGATTCTAGTTTCCAGTTCAACCCCCTCCCCTCCAATACCCCCCCCCCCCCCCCNCCCCCCCTCCCCAAAACACAACAAAACATGAGTGGACAAGTTTTCTAACTTTGCCCCAACAGTGAAAAGTAAATGTTTTTTAGATATCCAATCACAGATATTAATCTCTGTATGATAGCTGCTGCCCCTCATTGTCTGCTGGTTATGAAGATAATTTTTTTTTTAAGAATAGAAGCTTTGAAGTCAACAACTGCATAAAGCTGCTCAATTATTCACAGAGCAAGTTGTTCACAAGTTTTATAGTACAACAGTTTGGCTCCTCTAAAATACAGTTGTCTGTTATTTATTTAAATACCGTAGTAAACTCTTTCAATGATGTGACAATTTGAAGCTTTCAGATATTCTTGTTCATAAGTCTATATATGTACAGTTTACATGGCCTATGACCAGTAATGTAGCAATTCAAGTAACTTCTGATGGCTGGAAACATATAGTCATATAGATTCTCCAAAAAATGATGACAAAGTTTGATGCATTACATTTCTTAGCACACATCTGAATATTTGATGGTATAAAAGTATCTCTTTCTTCACACTTGAGACTACATAAATAATTGATTTCAAACTGTTAACCGAACAAACATAAACTTAGTAATAAGAAAACTGACCACAGTAACAAAATGAGGAAGAATCCTGAGGAGCTGATAAAGTAACTTGTTTCATACGAATTTCAAGCATTCTAAGTTTTTACTGCAGCACATTTTATTTTATTAGTGTTGTGGCTTCTTCACAACTGCCTTCAAACAGACATGTAAACAATGACTGTTGGCAACTTGAAAACATTTCAGGAAAATGTACTGAAACTTTTGTTCATATATTTCTTGATGCATTGAATGCACATTTATTTCAAGCAAGCAAATACAGTATAATGGAATTAATCAAGTACACGACAACATAAATATTACACACAACTAGCTGAAGCAAAAACCAGTTGAAGTTAATAAACTTGTTAGGACTGGATTTGATATGGTCAGTCTTATCATCCTCTTATGGCCTCTAATGCCAATGGATGAAAAATGAGTTAATGTATTTTTAAACATCACAGAATAAGGACCAGCTTGTATCAAACTTTCACTGTGTAATTCACCCCAGTTAATGGGAAAATCATTTGAATAATGAGTCAATGCAAAAAAAGATTTGGCTGAATAAGAGATAACTTCTGCAAACAAGCTTTGACTGGAGACAAAATACGTAATGTTGACTTTTTGATGCATACTTTTGGCTGCATTTGAGAAGTATGGAGTTTCAACTATCATTTAGTCATTTATAAATCAGGTGTAGATGTGACAATTTTACCAGTGTCTTAAATTGTGAGCGTGTCAGCTAAGATTGTGATTATATTATCACCTCAATTTACAAGTATTGGATGTCCATTTAGTATAATCGTGGGATCTCCCCAGGTGTATCTGGGTTAGAGTTAGGCTTGGTGACAACGTAGAGAATGATAGAGCAAGGATCCTCAGACAGTGGCCAGGGACTCTTCCAAGGGTAAATTATCTTCTAATAATCTCGTATTGCAGCCCCTAGCACCAAATGAAGTACACACTGGAACACGTCCAGGATTATACCAAATGAACATATGAATGATATTGAGCTTCTAAACTGCTTGATTCTTGCACCCTAGCCGAGCTCTAGACTTGCACCCTAGCCAATCTCCCTACCTCAGTCTAGGAGAGAAGTAGTCCATTGGAGAACTGGGAGGGGTTGTAGAGGGAGGGGGAGGGACTGGTGAAACAGCCACCTGAGTTAGCACTACTCCACCCTGTGAAGAGACAATGAGGCAAGTCAGCGTTATTGCCTTTTATTTGTAAACACTCTCAACCAAAAGTTAGTTCTCTCTTATAAAAAAAATCCTGCCATCAGTGATGACAGTTGCCTGTTTTTGTAAAGTATGACTATCCAAAGATAAAAGAATTCTTTTGGGACAGAAAAACATGATACCAGCACATTCAAGCTCAAATGATATCAGCAGCCTTGCTTTTGTTGAAACGTTTGACTAAAACAAACCTTTTTATTCTTTGAGAAGCAAACCTTGTCATTCTTTGCGGCAAAAAAGAAAAAGACAAATGTTACAGCAAACCACAAAATGGCTGACAGTATGGGTGGAGTAATGGCATGGGGAGAAAACAAACACTAAGAGCAAGTACACATCTGTCACTCTATCTCTGTATAACTACAGCAGATATGAATGGAAGTTCACTGTATTTCTTCTCATTACCAAACTCTAATCACAAGCCACAATGACATAGATATACTATAACTACAAAGCTTGTGAGACAAGGGTTTTCAATATCTCTCATCTTGGATCTCCTCATGAAAGTCTTAAATAGCACTGGTTGAACAACAAGTGCCAAATTTTGAGCATATCTATCATTTCTGTTCATTTCTGCCCAAGGTCTCTCCAAAGTGATATTTCTGAGCCAAACTGAACCAGACACTATAAAAAATAACTAGATTACATAGGTCTCCATCAGGATGTGCACAATAGGGCAATATGAGTAGGGAACAGAAAGAGAGACTCCCTCTGTGCACATAGAGAATATCCCATGTTTCTGCATGTGAAGGACCATGAGTAAATCAGACTGAAAACCCCTGCTCAAGCGCTCTCTAATTAGAAAATATATACTATATAAACTATAGGGAGAGAAACATAGCATAGCAGAAACTAGATCTCCAGAACATCTAGTACTCACATAGAAACTTTGTAAGCACTGTAATTTTAAATGCTATGTTTAGTGTGCATTTGAAGTTGACACCTCTAGCAAGCTGTTACAGCATGGGATATGAGAATATGTGGGTTATGAGGCTGCATGAAGAAAATAAATACAAAAGGCATTTGTTTGTTTATAGGAGGATAATTCAGAGCAGGACTATACAATGATTTAGTCTTCATTAGGATGAGAATCTACTAGGAGCATAACAAATGCCCACATGTGCAAAATGTTCCTGTGTTTTAAACTACAGACAATTTTTTTTGTTTAATGCACATTTCCACTAATACAGTATCCATGTAGGTTTTCTCACACAATGTAGGAACAGATTAGTCCATACAGTAGGCATATGACGCCATTACGGCATGTTTGTCTGATGCAGAATCTGGGTTTATATATGTCTCCTGTTTGTAATCCATGTGAATCCCATTTGGTATTTCATGTGTTTCTCTAATGTGGCCAGCACATAAAGAATCCATGTCTGTGCCCTTGAGCAGATTCCTTATGGGTTCCATGGTGCAGCCATGTGAGTCCACTAGTAACCCATGTGGATGAGTTAACTGGGTGTTTATAGATTCAGCTGGATGATATAAGACAGTCCTTTATTTTCATAAAAAGCAGTGTTATGTGTGGATCCAATCAAATAAATGAACTTGCCAGATGAATATTTCAAAATGTTAGATGAAGTAAAAAAAAATAGTCTGAATGATAAATAAGCATTCATAAATGTTAAAAGATATTTTTTTTCATAAAAAAATGCTTAAGGAGCAAAAAGCTCTTGTGCAAATGAAGAAAATATATATAAATGGAGCAACTCTTAGGCCGAGTACGTACCACTGGCGCCACCTGGTACATGTCCTGATTGGTCGCTGCAATAGTGGCTGTGGACTGGTTCTGGGCATCACGCATGTTCACAAGGCGGTAGTAAATCTCAGCCTCTCCATACTGTGGAGGGAAAGATCTGGACCATGAGATCACTAATGACACTGACAGAGATACACGTATGATACCATACCCAAAACCAGTGCTTTGATAAAAAATATCTGTTAAAAAGTCACAGCTTTATAAAATAAACTCAGTAAAGACACTGGAGTGAACAAAACTCTTTTGCTTACGCCTACGGCACGGCATTTCTTTAATAATTATTTGACAAACATTCACTTTTATAATACAGAGCAAAAAAAATTCCATGCGGTAACTAAAAGTAAAGATGTGTTTACTTGTAAAGGGGACTAAGCTAGGCATATCATGAACAAAATCTACAAAATTTAGATCAATCTCAGCCTTACCAACTGTTTTAATTCTTTGAAAAAACCAAATCATCAAAGCACCTCTAAAATAGTTGTGTCTCCATAGTGATGTAACATGGGTTATGGTGAGATGAAGACAGAACAGACACTTGTTAGCCTAAATACCAGTAGCAAGATGATGCGCTTGCATGGTCACATAATTAAGTTTCTAAGTGTGTACAAACCTGAGGTACTGAGCTCAATTCATGTATGGGAATGTAAGGTTTGATTGGCACAGCTCTTAGAGGCAGGCGGTGCCTACCAGCCATCAGGCGACCCTGGCCATCAAAGAGAGGGATTTTGGTCCAGGATTTGGTGATGAGTCGAGAGTGGTCATGCTCTGACCCTGGGACTGAACCAGCAGCTTGCAGCTCCACCACAATGCCAAGATCTTCTTGTGGTGGACACCTGGGTGTGAGATATACAGGAGTTAAACATCTGAAGTTGAAAAGATAGGAGCTTCTATAACAGGAAACAGATTTTGTTGCGAGCCTAGTGATGCACATATTCATGGACATGGGTGAAAGATTCAGTGAGGAGAGTAATGTCCCTTGCCCCCAGTTATGTCCTCTTGTTTATTTATGTGGATCTTGCTTTGCAAAACAGTAATTTTTTCAAGAAATGCAACATAGCCTACCACTTCAAATAGGATTTCAGGTTATCATATTATTGGCTTGTAGGTATTTGTGATTGAAAAAACATACACTTTACGCATCTTTATAAACTATATGAACATGATGTGGTGGGAAAACACTATGGTCAGCCATAAATTACTTGTATACCACTTTTTTGCGAGCCTTTTTCACCTAGTTTCTCTTTGGCACTATTGTCTCCACACAACCTCCACAGACAAGTTGTGTATTGCTGGGACATAAAATCCATTCTGCAAATACTGCAATCTCTTCAGAAATGCAGTTGACCCCTTAATGACAATCCATTTAACATCCACTTCCATAGTGACAAACACTGAGATAGGATTGCTGTATGTCCTATACACATCACTGAATAATCGAAAGTCACTTTAAGCACAACTTTTTCCATGCCTCAAAAGAGCTGTGTTTTAATGGAACAGATTCGCAACATTTGCTCTGCTATATCTTGATACAATAAGAGCTAGTAACTACACTTCCTCCCCTCTTCCTCCTACCCCCCTTCCCCTCCACCACCCCAATGACCAACACTGGGCCAATTCTATAACATCTTCCTCCTCCACTCATCAAACAACATCCTGACAGATACTGTGTCTTGTTAATACTAAGGCTCACCTTGGCACCGGCTGCCTGGCTCCTATGACAGCATTAACAACTGCATTATATGAGTTCTGCCTGGTAGAGGGCTCCGTGTACACCAAAGGAAGAATTGTTGGCTCTCCAAGCTTGGCTTGACTGTTGCAGAGTCCCACTATAAGACGCACGGCTGAAATCCGCGGGTCAAGGTTCAGCACAAAGTCATAAAATATGACAAAGCCAGCGCTGGAGTATGGGGAAAAAAATGATGGTGTGTTTATAGAATATAATTAAACTAGATATATATTATACAGACATGATACCAAAAAATTTACTGCACAAGACTTAATAAACTGAGTTACAGAATTGTAATGGACATGGTGGAGAATGGAATGACTGAATGATACTAGCCAGATTCTGTGATACAGAATCAGATGTTGTGTCTGGTCATTTATTAGAAAATAGATCACGAGATGTATTTTGTCATCAGTCATTGTCAGTCTTTATCACTGTTATCATTACCATGCCAGTGATCATCATTCATCATCAGTATTAACAATATCATCATCATCATCATCATCACTCCAATGACAGTGTTTATAACAGATGTCATTAATTTTGTCATAATATTCCCAGCATTTGATATGAAAGCACACTGAAGCTATCTGAGATATTACCTAATTGCATACTGTGCATTTCAGGGTGGATGGATGTTTCATAAATTGTGTTTTAAATGATGAATGAGCGTCCATACCAGAGCTTTAGAGTAGTGTGTCAGTGTAATATACCCAAATATTGGATACTTGAGCATTTATTATTTAAACACACATTGTCCATGAACTAATTCTTCTGTCCCACTGTTGTACATAAATCAAAATACAGACCCAACATTTCACATTTTCTTGAAATCATACATCACAATATGTGTTACACACATTGTTTGAGATCAACAAATGTGAGGTAAGTGGGTTCTACAATATTTCACAAAAGCATGAAAGAACTGTGTGGGTCCCAGGGATATCCACTCTCCTTTAATACTTTCATCATTTGCACAGGTACCATTTCCTCCTACCCAGCGCCCTCCGCCATTCACGCATCCTCCTGTCCAGCTCTGATTGTGACATAGCATGACTTTCACAGAGAGCTGACATGTTAACTGCTTCTTTTCATTTATCAACTCTCATCATTTATCAAACAAGATGCACATCCAAACAAAGAGATGACTGAGAAACTCAAAACAAACCAAAATCACTCATGAGAGACATATGGCTGAAGTTTCTGACAGATCTTTATTTAATAAAAAATTGCTGAAGAATAAAGTCTATATATATAATATGGAGGTTGTATACTAGAACCATTGCTTGCTAAACATTGCTCTTTCTGAACTATTTGTGAATTGTGCATTTCTGAAATATTTCATAATGGAGGGAATGCATATTTGTATATATATCTATACATGTAAATGTTTAATAATTCGAGGGGTACCTACACAAAGATCGTATCATTATATGAATTATATAAGAGAGATAAGACCTTTGCACAGGCACCCTTCGATTATGCAACATGGGTAGCATCATGGATTATTCATTCTGAAATTTTAAGTTGCTTTTGTCAAAGCCACGAGGGTCAAAGGTCACTGATCTCATCACAAGACATGATGTTTATCTTAAACAGAATCCCCTTAACTGCAACTGTTTTCAGACAACAGAATGCTGTATTTTATTATATAAAAGTTACATGATAATCTCTACTTCCTTTTATGGTAATTTTTCCTACAAGTCCTCAGGAATTGCAATAAAGTGGAGTCTACCATATTGTGTGTGTGTCCATTAAACCCTTCCAGGCATTTTGTTACTTACCACTTTTGGAGGTCTTTGTAATGCATTAGGTCACCCACGAATAACTTGGATGAAGTTTCGATAAATTGCTAGGCTACATGCAAATAAAAAAATATGGGTTCTTTTCTTACCCATGAATGCTTCCCACCCATCTACACTATGATAAGAATGAGTAATTTAAGTCCCCACAAATGCCTCTGACAGTAGAGAAAAAAAAGTGCTGCTTGTTTATTTGTATGCTTGCTTAATTAAAACCAACAGTATCAATCTGTTGTTAACAAGAAACCTGGAGAATACATAGAGTATCAATGTTCCAGAATTCCATATTCTAGAGAAGAGATATTTTAAAATGTAAAAAAAACAAACAAAATATATAAAATTACCCTCAAATGGCTGGAAGGGTTTGGTAAAAATGAAAAAAAATCCCATTATGTATCAGTTTAGATGTAAACTACACACACGGTCATTTTTACTGAATTTTTAAAACACTGAAAGTCTAAAATAAAGGATACATTTCTTGATAAGGAATGTTTTCTAATCCATGGGTTGCTCTATATGATTCTTTTTTGTTTTTCCTCCTATGGTGGCTTCAGAAGTTGGGCTCTCCTTACTACACAACTCCTCTTACATAGCACAGCTATCTTCATAGTATGTTTTTGTGTGAATATAATCGTTGTCAGTTTATACCTCCGTGATGCCACTCAAATCTTGTGTACAACAAATACATAAAAAGCACCAGAATAATTATTGAGTAAGACAGAATTTGTGGATACATTCAAGAGCAAAATCAAAGAAGATATGCCTCATACCTAACAATACCGAAGTTGCAAGCAAATATTAAATAGTAGGTATGATACTTCACGGGTGGTGCAGGACGTATCACAATCATTAGAGGAAAGAGGGCTCTATTAGTGAGCTGATACGTTGTCTTGTGGAGTTCTCTAGTACTTGTCAAGACATGCAAACTATATATATCTTCATTTTGCCTGTTGGGATCTGAATGAGGTTCACAATCCCTGACACTGCTGACAGTGCAGTTGATGATACAAGTGCCCAACAGTATGTTATACTCCAACAGTATGTTATACTCTAACAGTATGTTATACTAAGCAAGCACATATGAGAAAAGTAGCTGTAGTGAATTTGGAATGAGTTACTGAAATATCCAACAGCAGATTTTGTATATGATGATTCATCTTCTCCCTTTTTTAATTAAGGACATCCTCAGTAGCTGGTCAACTTATATTCAGAAGAACAAAGTGAGTAACTGGTTTAGCAGCTGGTATAGAATGGTACTGTCTGCTGCAAACATTGTACTTATAAAAAGGTAAGTAGAGAAACAGAATTTCTGAGTTTCCTATGGCACAAAAGAAGCAGCATGCAAATGATGAGGCTAAAGCAAGATCAGTGTTAAACCCATAAACTCAATCGTACAATATTTTGGTTTGCCCATAAACACTACATAACCTAAGAGACTGAAACATCAGGCTGCATGGCCGGCTTTGTTAGGAACTCAGGGGAATGGAGATTTACCAGGCTTTAATGGGTTTTAAGACATGCATGTAAGAGCAATGACCCTTCATAACACACAGCAGACAGCAGTTTCAATTTCTGAACTACTTCTCACATGATGCATGTATAAGCACTCAACAAAATATACTGCATTCAATAAACAAAAATGTGCAGGTACAAGAAATGAGCACAGGATTTCCATTAAAGAAATGGCCTTTTCAGCTACAGTAGATGAGTATTTGTTACGGAGTGTGATCAATTTGATGTAAAAAACTTTTATAAGATATTCCAAAATGAAATTCTAAAAATAAGCCCAGCTCAGAAGATCTGGTAACAAACTGTCTGTGCCAAACTGGGCATAATACTTCAATTTCTGTGCTTATTATACAGGCTCTACCTTTTTTTTAAAATATGAGTCACAAATATGGAACATTCAACGGGCAATAGTTACAAAGTGCAGAGATGTGTCGAGATATTTCAAATGAAGATTTTATATTCTCAACCTGCAGACAGCAAACAGCATGTTTACTGTGATATTCTTCATGGTATCAAACAGAAACATTTTACAGCTCCTAATGACCCGTCCTTCTTTAATTTCTCTAACACAGATTGCTGAAATGAGTTTATCAACAACACATGACATCCTACATTTTGTTTGTGTATTGTTGTATCTCAAAATCATTTATCACATTTCACGGTTTAAATAAAACTTGAAGATCTCAAAAAAATTACCCTTGAAATATGAAACTATTAAGTAGCAAAGTACATACAGAGAATTCTTAGCAATCAGAAACTGATAACTGTGTCTACGACTATGCACCATGTTGGTTACTGTATACAGCTCTAAAAACTTGAACTACTAAATAATATGGGAGTTCCTATCTGTGCAGTGTGTACTTGGCAAAACTGTCTGATCATGTATCTAAGGCAGTAATTCATTACTGATGGCTTTGGAGAAAATCCAAATCACAATGTTCCATTTCCACAAACAGTTGCTATCCACCATGTTCAAGTTTATTTGACCAAACTATGAGCGTTACTTTTTTTCCTTCACTTTCACTTCCTTCTTTTAGACAGTTTATTAAAATGAAACTGGAATCGTTTTCCTTGAAAACTGTCCAAAGCAAAGTGAACTGTACGTATAGCAGAAGAAACTCTGATGGACAGGGATGTTCATGGAGACAACTCAGGTTGCAGTTAGGTAATGGAAAATATCAATTTACAAAAGAAGCCAACAAGAAGAAAATGATAAAAGCCCCAGGTCACACAGAGCTTGCATACTCTTTTTACTGCTGAGCACCAATGATAGACTAAGACTTTGCAACGTTGATCTAACAGTTCCTGCTTCTCCAAAAACTCTTAACATAACAACATCAGCTCATCATGAAGCCCTTATATCTAAAAATAGGTCAAACATCTGTACTAATGCTGTGTAAAAATAATTTCTTTGGCATTTTTTTTTGTCATTTGTATTCTTACAAAGGTATATTGGCATCAGAAAAGCAAAGAAAGAGGACAAAACAATTAAGGACATAACAATGAAGAAAGTTCCAACAGCCAAACAAAATAATAACAATACTAACATAAGTACATGGAATCATAATAATAATAACATATATACATGGAATCATGGATTTCAGGCCAAAAAAGAGAAATCCAAATAACTCTGAGACATTGCCCTTGTCAAAAAGCTGCATTCCAATGGAGAAATATGCAATTCTCTTTGTGAAATAAAATAACTCTATAACGATGGAGCTAACTACAACTTTAATGCAAAAACAAATAATATAACACCAGGTTCCGTCAATATAACAAGGTTCCATTAATAATTAATTAGTACAGTTTGATAAAGCATGAATACCGTTGATCAAAATTTGTCACATATATATAAAAATGATGTCGTTATGCGATTGGCAGAACACCAACTTGTTTGAATATTAATGAGAACTGTCACATCATCACCAAAAGGCTCTTCTGCTTGTGCCAACACCGACAAAATTGTTAGACACTTGCAGTGATGATATGTTTATCACAGTACATGGAAAGTAGAAAATGATTGATAATCCCATCTTCTTGATTGAATTAATTATAAAAGCCACCATTCTTCAGCTATCATTCCGTCAAACATGCTGTGTCATGGTCAGAATATTTCACAGTCTTACAAAGGAAAATCCCTACTGCTGAATTAAACAACGTATCACAGACAAATATGCGAGGGTCGGATGAGACAAAGTTGTGAGTCCGCCAAAAGTCAGGTTGACAACCACCACTATTTCACAAAGGGTGAGGCTTGAATCTTGTGCATCTCTAAACCTGTAGACAAATATTAATGTGCCACAAAACTATATTCATTTACATCTAACTTGGTTTGATTCCAAAACAAAAATTTCTAATGAATTAATAATGAAAGAAAACTGAGTGATGAGGAAGGAGCAGAAGAAACTTTCAAAGTAAAGCCAGAAAGATATTTAAAAAAAAGCAATGGTCTTTGATTTTGTTCTTTCTTTGCGACTCCATTTAAATTCCACTCTTAAGTTCTCAATCAGACTTTCAACTTATTTCACAGATCATTCACCCTTTCAAATGAATCTTAAATTACTGGAAATGCAATCACGTAATTCTACGGCATGCAGTCAGTATATCTCCACAGAAGTAAAACAAGATTAAATGGCAGTCGCCTTGTAATATATTTAGATATCTCATCATACTATGTAACAAACTCCCTGATTTTAAACAAGTGAACAATGGATTTTCATAAATCTTAAATCACAGACTTACCAGGCAAATCCAAAGTGAAGGTCATGATCAGAGCTGAAGTTCATAATACGGATCAGAGTTGACATCCTGACGATAATGAGTTTTTGCCCACGTGTGTGCATATGGCTGACGAGGGCTGAAACGGCAACACGCGGAACTTGCAAGAATTCGCGTTAGTCCAGCAAAAAAAAAGCTACATTTTAAAAAAAACATGTTCCCTATCTAAAGAAACTACAGTGACCTCTTTAAGATATGTCAATATCACCATCAGCACTTTATTTCAATCATCCTCATCATCGTTATCACCATCACATTATCATCTTCATCATCATTTTCATCACCTGGGCTCAATTACTTTCAATGTCCATGTTTGCATGCCCAGTTACTCAACATGCATGTCTCAAAATTAATGGCATGGGAATCTTTCCATATGGTGATTATATTAAGTATTTCAGAAAAACATGTCAAAAGAAGAACTAAAATTTGTCCCTCCCCATCAGTCTCTATTCTCCTTGAGGTTTCCACAAAAAAATTGTAGCTGTAGCAAAAGAAGATATGACTCCAGCCCTGAAATGTAATGGAAGATCCCACTAGAACCCATTACTCTTTTTCATATTACAGAAGTGTACAGAGACTTTCCTTCATATTCTCATAAGGTAAAGATACTGATTCTGAATTAAAATGTTTAATAGACATCATCCAACTCACCTATAATCATAAGGGGCCAGTCTGTCGACTTCTACAAACTGAGTCTGCTGGAAGAGAAGGAAGTGAAGAAAACAACAGCTGTGAGTTGGAACTGACAGCATATAATGTGTGGGGAGGAGTCATGGGTGCTGATAAATAGAGGTTGGAAGAAGCCAGACAGAATCGTCAGGAACAGGTAACATGCAGACAGACTGAGATTTCCAAAATCAAAGGGAAAGAGAGAGGAGGAGATTCAAACTGTGTGAAAGGACTGATTTCTGAAACAGATGTTAAGACAAAAGTATAAAAGATGAGATAATTAATATCAATGATCATAAGTAGGCTATATTTACATATGACTTAAATTGACAGTTAACCCCATGACCTCTGTATTCCATCCTGTTGACAAGTCATAAGCCAGGGAGTATTTTTCTCCCTTTTGTCCAGCAAACTCTTTATAAGCTAGCTTCTTTAAGACAATATCTGAATATTTGCGAATACTGTATCATCTTACGTTAATATAGATGATGCATTTTTATTTTCTTTACATCTGACAATGGAAAACTACAATGATACTGCCACCCAGAAATAATAAATAAATATCATAAGTCCTAAAAGCCATTTAAGGAATTTAATACAACAGTGTTAATTCTGGGTGGCAATATGACATTTTAATTCCTGGCTATATTACATCCAGCAATCAACTCACCACTTGTGGCTGAGGAGGGGCGGGAGAGGTGACATGGATGGGTGGAGGCTGATGTACAATAATCTTAGCCGGTTTCTCCTTTATGTACAGACTTTCTTGCCGCAGCCTCTCTATCTCCCTCTGAAGCTCATACATCTTCCGCAAATGGTCGTGGTGCATGCGGCGAATCTCCCTCTCTAGGTCATCTGCATCAAATACAGAATTATAATACAAAACTCTGTAGTATGCACAAGTTTGATTAAAATTCAAATTACGCTGGGGAAATTGCTGCTGATCATGATTGCAGGTCTTTATGTCATGTGTCCATGGCTTCATTTGTCAAGCTGAAAACAAAAAGGTTGTTATCCCATTACCCTGAAAGAATATCCATGTTTAATTGGAGAAGAGGGGGAGGGGGGTGTTTAAAGGTATGAAAACATGTCTCTAAACATCTTTGGATTACCTTCCGTGCAATACTTCAAACCGTAAATTATAGTAATGTTTCAGAGTGATTGACATAAATATAATTCTGAGCAACCAGTCATTGTATGGAAATATCAGAAACATATCATACTACACTTTCTTATGAGCAAGATGAAAAATCTAAAATGTGTCCTTAGTGAAACACTTTTCTACTTTTTTTGGGGGGCTACAGTAGATATGAGATGTCATCTATATACACTCTAAAACATATCTACCATCCACATTTGTGGTGATGTGATCTCATTCTTAGCATTGAAGACTATAGAGCTCTTGGCCAAAAAAAAACAACCGTTAAATCCTGTTCCAAATAATCATAACAAACAATGCTAAATCATGACAGGTCATTAGCAGCGCTTCACACAACTCATAACTCCACCTGGCAAGAGACAAAGTCTGGTTCATGAATAGTTTCTTACTATCACCATAATGATGAAGTTGATCATGAGGTGCAACATCTTAATAGAGACTTGCATTTACACATGGCAAGCTATTCCTTCCGCCAATCAGTGAGTGTAAAGTCTGGACTGTGTCAACATCTCAATTTTGTTTACAAAATACGCTGGACTTTCCAAGTTTGACCTCTGCCCTTAACCATCAGCTTAAACTGTCAGTAGGAGTCCCATGATATTGTCCTTAAATCATACATAAATCAAACACTTAATGTACAGCACACTTAGGCTGTCTGACAATGCCACTGCATTCTTCTGACTGTCTGACTTCATTCATGGGTGATATTCCACGACACTTTTGTCTACAGCTTGGTTTAGGTTTAGTGGCAGGATAAGAAAAGAGAAAAGACACATGAGAGAGTTACTAGACAAAGATAATATCATAAAGTGTCCTGGAATATTGCCTATGAATTTCGCCAAAATTCTGGGTTCAGCAAGGGGCAATGCAGTGTCACATGCAACAAAATAACCCTCTATTTCAATCAGGTGCTACATTTTATAAAATTACTTGTGTGCAAATGTCTGAGACACGTGAGATCTCATTTATTAATTAGAAGAAGCTGTAACTGGCCCCTGCATTGTAAATGTAGATGAGAATAATTGCATGTGGTTATGCATGCCATAAATGATCTCAGTGTGTTCACAAGGTTTGCCCGGAGTATGGACATCAGGTGAATATGAGCTGAGGTTTCTTGGATGTCTGGTGAATGAACTGTGAATGTAGTGGATATCTCATATTCATCAATCAAACCATTTCGGCATCTTTGTCTATTTAACATTCACTCCAACATGCATATTAGAAATTCACAGGATCCGCTTAATTGTTTTGAATTTGTCATCTTTCACATTGTTCATGATAAGGACAAGAAATAAAAGATGTAGATTTTGCCCATCTCAATGTGACAATAATGTTACTGCATCTCACAGGCTTCATTACAAAGCCTTGCCACATGTTTACATTTTGCTGCCGTAGCATTTTTTTCTGTTCACCAGACAATGACCATAACATTGCCCCAAAAATATGTCAGCTGCGTGCTACTCAATTCCTTAGTACTGTTCTTTTATTAGGCCTTATTGATACTAGGATGATTGGTGTTTTCAGCACCAACAGTGATGTGGGGAATCCTCATCACTATTTCTGTTTGTGGTCTGATCCTTGCTGAGTTTTAGACCAAAGCACTCACTTAGTAACATAATTATAGAGAATACACTATTTATTATTACAGACTTAGAATTTAAGAACAGATCTTGTCAACTCCTTACATGTCTTGGCACTGGCAGTCAGCTGTGTACTATGGCAACCCATGACTCCTTCAGTGTGTGAACAGTGTAGAGCATCCCACGACTCTTTCAGTATGAATGGTATGTGCTATTATCTCTTTTCTGCACCATTCTTGAGCGTATGAAACTTGGGCATTTCCAGTGACTATACACGTTTTTGTGGTGAACAGTTACAAACATTTAAATGTTGGTGTGTATTCAATAATGTCTTTGGTGTGGATAATCCCCCTTGACAACGTGAATGTAGTGTGCTTTGCTAATTGAATTTTCTAGACATGAATGTGTGACATAGGCTAGTTTGGTAGACAGATCATGGGGTCACGTGATTTAGTAGATAGTGTGCTGTGGAATCCCTCTGCAACTAGTGTAAGCAATTTTATGTTGGGTTAAAAGAGGACATCTCACACATGTATGAATGAGAATTTAGCATGCTCGAGTTAACAAGCCTTTGTCTAGACTTAAGGAGAGTCAGGAATTGAGCTCATTTATGCAAAGGCTGATTTATCATAATAAGAGAAAATACTATGATAATCTGAAAAACAAAGGACCAGTAAAGTGCTCAGAAATTTTTCGCAATAGCGACATTTTTCAAACTAGCACTAGACCGGCTTGCGCTTGATGAAACTGGCAAATAAACTTATAACAAAAACTTCAGAATTTGCAAACTGTTTCAAGTGATGTTAATGTGAAATTAACGGCCTCTGAGACATACATGTTGTAAGAATTCTATGATCATCCCCACCTCCACTGCTACTGTTGCTGTCACCCCCAGCACCTTCAGTATGACATTACATTCTTCTCTCCTTATGTCCTGTTTGAATCTGAATTTCTAACACACAGACAGCAGCATGAACTGGCAACATGCATAAAAACAAACTTAAAGGAAGAGAAGAAAGATGAGGAAGAAAATGAAGAAAAGATGATGAGGATAAAGAACAATAACAAGATAATTACAAAAACAGCAACAGGTATCCTATTCTGGGCTGTTACTTACATGGCTATTAAACAAGATGGCTTTTATCAGATTCATGCAAAGAGCGTCCAATAAAATGTCTAGCAAATATTTTTCTTAGGAATGAAAGATATCAAAAATGGTACATTTCAGGAAAAAAAAAGATAACAGCCCAAAAAAGAAAAATATAAAAACACACTGGGAATAAGCAAAACAGTGACTTTGAGCAAAGTGATCACCACAAGCAAGTTACAGAACAAAATACACAAACAAATCTCTTTGTTTCATCAATGGCCATTTTTATTTTTATCTGATATATGATGACTAATCATGCTATCGAGATCTGTACATACTGACTGTCTAAAAAGCATTTACAGTCTGGTTTATAAAATTATTTACAACATCTAGTTAGCAGATTAAACAATGTGAGAAAGATCATGATTATAATTGGTAAAAAGTTTACAAATAATAATTTGCTTGGCTTGTGAAATACAGGTTGAAATGACAACTTGTGCCAGATAATATTTTATGTGATAAAAGCTGCGTAGTCAATCACTTTCTTCAATCAGTGATTCAACAATCTATTCTCATCATGCCAGTGCAACAAACCACAGGATTCAAAGTAAAATATCCTTCCAAATAAGAGCTGCAGAAACAGAAACAAAATATCACAGAAGAATATCTTGGTAAAAATGCCTTGTATCACTTTGCTCAAAGAAAACAAAAGCTGTTGCTGTGCAACAGACAAAATAAAAAGATCTAATGACATGCAGGCATAAGTCTAGAACTCCTGCAAAAGAAAGTATGAACATGCCTTACAAGGTTTGGTGATCTTGTTAAAAACCTGATAAAGCTTGAGAAATGAGAGTAGGAACTGTCCGCATATAAAGTCATTTGTTAACACATGAGACCTATGACTTACTAAAAGCTCATACCAAGATCTAAGAATTTCTGTCACTCCATCAATGCCAGTGAGCCATGGAAGTCTCTCCTAGGTTAATTTGTAAATGTAAGTGTTTCTGTGAAAACGTCTTTCCAGGAAGTACACTGACTTATGACATAGTCCACTACTGAAATATCAGTTTAAATTTAAAGTTTTCATTTGAACCGCAAAAATCAAAAAGCAGACAATGACATTTTTATGACTAGAAAACCACATGACGGCCAAACTTGTAAAAAATTAGACAAAATAAAAAACAAAATCACGACATGAATTACCGATTATCAATTTGAAATATAATTTTCATCAGTGCGCTTCTGAAATATGGAATGTTAAAACATATTTCACAGAAGGTGAACTACAAGAGTTCAAAAAGAACCACAGCTCCACTGTCTAGTGAAAGCATAAACATTCCAGCACCTGTTTGTAACAAACAAAAAATAATATGCAGAATTCAAAATTTACCTCAGAGATACATTTTCAACTTTTAAGGAGACCTGTTCTGCTGAGAATTAATGATCATAAATTCCTCATGGACCTTCAGTATTAAACATTTCTTGAATCTACAGCACCATCATAACAAAACTGTACAATCACTGTTATCATTGTAACCATAATTATTATGCTCATCTAACTTGGTTGGAGCTATAGTTGGAGCTATGTAAGTGGCTATTTGACAGTAATTATACATGTACCTTCATTCTTGACTGATATCACATTAGGATAGCATTAGTGAACAATGTTTATATGAATTTTCTAATTGCCTGACATAAAAAAACAAAATCATGTGTGACTAGAAAGTTAATGGATTAAAAAAAAAAAAGAAAACTACAGTATGTCTCCTGCTAAACAAAGTAAAAATATTCCCAGTTTTATGTGAAAACAAAAATGCTGCTGGACATTTCAAAACAATAATCTTATTCTGGCTATCTGTTTACTCTTGCCTTGTCAAGAATTTCCTTTCAGAGGACCTACCTTATTTGTATAGTGCAATTAGCTAAATTTGACAGTTAAGCAGTTTTGGACACTTTCAGCATGGTAGCAAACTTTGGTGGCCTAAACTATTCTTTAAGTTTGGTCAAAACTAGGTTTGATTTCCAGTCCCCATAAATTTCTCTGTCTGGAATAAAGCTGGACTGGATAATTCTGTCAAATAATTTTAGGACCATCCCAGATCAGTGGGGATACTGAAACACCTTTCATTTAAATAAAAATGAAGAAATAAAACTGAAACAAGTGGAAAAAAAAAAGCCCAAAACAGATAGGTAACTCCAGTCATCAAATCATGCAAGAGTACTAATGACGTGACAACATTTCGTCCCACAATTATAGTCATCTCTAATAAAAAATCCACCAAATAGACCAGCCCTGTGCTGAGGATGTTCACCTCTCACATTATGTATGGCAGATGTTTCAAAAAATCTTTGCAAATTGGGCAGAGGAAGTCAGGGCCTACATGACTGTGAGTGTGTGATCTGCCTGGAAACAAGTAGAAATATCTCTTGTATGAGGCTTCAGTGTAGGATACTCTAGCTGTCTACTGGTTATATTGTGTCTACAAGCAGGACTACGTGGCTATAAGCATAACTACGGCATAATGTTTTGTTTTTTCTTCTGCACATGTACTTTCTGTACATTGTTTTATTTACATAACTCGTTTGGAATTGGTTGATATTTAAGCCTACTGGCAGAAAAACTGTACAAACTGCAATACTGTCAAGGATATTGATAGCCTCATGTGACACTGCTGTTTAGTGAATGCACCCTATTTCTGGAACAGATGTCTTATATTGTAACTCTTGATTCAAGAGACAATTTGTGGTTTGAATCATCATTCAGGACAGATAACTATGTTGCAGCTAAAACTCTGTAAAGCATGGATGAAATCCTTGCCACCGTTTCCAATACCTGACTCTAATGAGTGACATAATTCACTTTTTTGACATTCTACTCTCTCCCAATATCTTTGGCCGTGGCTGAGGAGGAGGGCGTGCTCTTTGAGAATTATATTCATCACCTATCTCCATATCTGAACGAGCAGTATGTACAAAATACTCCTCTTCAAACTGTGTTGGTTCATTGTGGGGTTTGTTGGAATTGTTATTTGGATCTGGGTTTTCAGACTCAACTTTTGTGTCTGCGGCAGTAATGTCAGTGACGTCAGTGATTGTCAGCACATTCCTTCTGTCTCGAAACCTATCTATCAATTCAATGTCACCCCTTCTAACATTTGGTTGTGACTTGCGACTGTAGCTCTCCCGAAAATCTTGATCTGCTCTGTTTAGTTTGCGAGATGTGAGGTGATGTTTGAAGTATGGTATTTCATTATCATTATACACAAATGGTTTTGGCTGAGGTTCTTGTGTTTTTGGGGGTGCGGTGTCATTGTTCGACTCTGGCACAAGTGTTTCTATACCAATTCCATGCCTACTCTTGTCTTCTATTGGTAGTTCAGGCTGTACCAGCATGAAACTATTCGCTCCATAATCATACCCAAATTTATTCTGAACATCGCTATCTATTTTCTCTTTCACAGGATCAACCCTAGTCATCCATTTCTCTCGCATGAAACCCCTATCAGTGGTTGCCACTGTTTTCCTCCCACCCATAAGCTCCGGCTTGAAGTCCAGGGCTTGCATATTGGTGAAAGTCTTCTGTGGGGGAGAATGATAGGTGACTGCTCGTGCCCTACCTTCTCTATCATCCTTCCGCCGGTGTTTCGCCTGGACATTCTGTTCCTGTAGAAGCAATAGCTGTCGCTGAAGTCGCTCATTTTCCAGCTCAAGTGTCAGCAGTTTGCTGCTGTTAGGGTCTGAATAAGGAAAAAAAGAAAAATTAAGTTGCATTTTACAGGTCTGAAGTAGCATGACATTTTCTTGGAATGGTCTTCTAAAACTCTTTCCAATTACTCTTTTCTATGATAAATAACACTTATCCAACAGCCTTTTTGCTGATCAAGTGCTTATGAAAACATCTTAAACATGAAAATCTTTTTGTTCTTCTCATTCCCTCCATTTTCTTGCCTTCCCCCTAATTCTTTCTTCTCTTCAGTCCTGTATTCCTTCCCTTCCTCCAGATTTTGCCGTACCAGTTTTCAGCCAACCCTATAATAACAAAATGAGGCCTGAATACTTGTTTGTCACATATAAAACACTCAACAAGAACCTTTAGATTTGATGATGGTAGCAGGTTTATTTCGTAGAGAGTCTTCGATAGCCTGGGCCTCGGCCTGCATCTGTGCAAGTTGCTGAAGTATATCAGGGTCGTTGCCGCCATTCTGTAGGTAAGCTTGCCTCACTGCAGCAATCTCGGCCACCAAGGAGTTTCCATAGTAGATTGGGTAGATATACTGGTGTTTCTTTGTCTCTACTGGCACTTGTCTGTTTGGTTTTGGTAAAAGGAGAAGAGGAGGGGGAGGGAGGGGAGGGGGGGAACCAAAAAGGGTATTTGTTAATACATTTGTCAGCAATGAAGAAAATGTCAGAATTCACTAAGACATTATGTGAAGGTTTGGGAAGAGCTTGTCATGCTGCATCTATTTTACACTCTCATGGGGATAAATTTGGGGAAACTGATTTAGAAATTCAGTTCATCAGATAAGATAGAAACACAGCGCAAGGCACTGGAGCTTTACAGTGGGCAGGCAGGGAGTTTGAGTGTATGAGCTGCAAGGATATGAAGCTCCACAGCAGTGATCGAATTTATGTGTATTTAAGTATTTTAAGAGTCCTGTGATGTAATAGTAACTGATTTGCAAACTGAAGGGCTAGGGTTCCCTCCTGACAAGGATATCAAAAGGCAGGAAATTTTCAGAGTGTAATCGATGGAAGAATTATTATGATGTATGCAAACAACAGTCAACATGAAAAGTGTAATTTCTGTGCTGGGAGGATAAAGTCTTGCTCTAAGACAAGCGTCTACTTACATATTCTGTGTGGACAACAATCGCCGCAATTCTTCCAACATTTTCTGGTTTCGCGCCTCCTGATCTTTCAGTTCTTGTAGTAACGCATTCATTGAGTCATCATCTCCCTTGGCTGGCCGGCGACCCAGATCTTCCAATCTTCGTCTGATTTCTACACAATAAGATTACAATACAGTGTCATCCTTGCAAACATTAAACTCTTCAAACTAAATTCCTCTCAATTCTTGAGTGTGTCAGTAACTAAACAGGTGGATGCAGGATGTGGAGTAATGTGAACTAAACTTTGAATTCTAATTTTAACATCCAGTCAGGTAATAAAGTATCCATCAGTAGCCTATTGTCTACATTAAAAAATGTCAACAAAAATCTGAGAAAATTTAAATAACTGTCAGTAGTTATGTGGATGTAAAAGAAACTTATTTTGATGAACGTTAGAATCTGATCAATGCAGGGGCTCAGTTAAAATATTTTTGCATCACATGATGTAAGTTGGAAACACTACCACACCTTCTCTCTGTCGCTCCAAATCCCTGTTCCTATTTTGTAAATGTTCCATCTGTCTCCCATGATTCTCTGCCAACTGTTTGACTTTGGGGTCAGACTGCGGGTTGTATCTGGCAGGGTCAGGCTGGAATGGAAAATAAAACATTTTCGTGATTTATCATCACTTTACTTCAGTACTGCGGCTGTCATTCTTGCTATCTGACAGCCAAATATGAAAGCAGCGCTGGACTGGGTGACAAGAACTTACATTTCTTAAGCACTCTCTGAACAGTGCAAGCCTGCAATGAAATTATAGAATATGGAGGCAAATTTTATACTTTCACTTAGTTTCATTCACAGAATCAGTTGATGATGTTGTGATGTCGTTCCTTCACCACACACCTTCTCTACTTTTTTTATTGTTTTATCTGCTCTATGTGATAAATGTTAGACAGTTAAAGTCAAATTGTTGATCAAATCCTGAAACTTGTTAAAATCATACTCCACAAAGACGGGAGTATGAACAATATGATTAATAGCAAGACAGTACAGTTATAGACCAATCCTTCAATGCCATTTTTCAAACCTGGAATCCCACTTTAAAACACTCCCAACCAGAAATACAAGAACACAAACACACAAAAAGGAACATAAAGTAAAGAAATCCCCTGCGAATGCAGATTTATGTCTCATCCCCTTCCTGTTTGCTATGAACAAATCAATTCTGATTCTTCATCAAACTATCAAACTTTAAACAGAAAAACATGACTTAGCGATCCATCCATGAATTTATCAATAGAACACACTATTACAGTCATGACATCACAGTTTCAAGCAGTGGGGCAGATTCCAGTGATACATTGTTTGTAACCATTTTGCTGTTAGATCTGAGATGATTAATTTTTGCTGTAAGAAGAACCAGCAGAAATGTAAGGCCACAAAAATGCCAAGAAATTTTCTGATGCCAATATATCTTTCAGGCAGTTAGACTTAGAGTAAGGATTATGATTCCCTAAAACTCCAGCTACTGCTAAGGTCTGAGATCTGTCGTGATTCACAATCTGTATTCCCGTCTCAGCTCATTTTACAGAGGTTTGTTCTTTCAGTTATTCCAACAACCAGCTACATGTAAACTGTATTCATGAATTTTCACACATTGCACTGGCTGGTTTTCACATAAGAAGATAAATACAGTGAAATCTGGCTAAACCTCATACCAGTCAGTGCTCAATGAACTTGTGGCTTTCTCTTCACACTCACTGACTATTAATGTTTGATATGTAGGCCTAACTGTTCCAAGAAGAAAGAAAATAATGGGAAGGAAGAATGGAGGGGGGGGGGTGTTCAACAGGAAGTACCAATCACTGGGCACCTATACAAATGACCCAAAGGAAACCTTGAGCGCGTTAATACTTTTCCAGCACCAAAGAAAACTTTGTGTCTCAGGGTAGTTACTGTTTTGATCATCTCTTCCACAAATTATGAATGGAGAAAACTGGAATTAGATACTATCTCCTTGTTGGCAATGAAAGATCTTAATTCCTTAAAGAAAAAAAACCACGTTACTTTCATAAGTTTTTGAACCCATTTAAGATTTCCTGCAATGTAATCAAAACTGGCCTTAAATTTTGAATCAAATGATACCAACGTCTGCACATATAGTCAATGCCACGTAATTGCAACTCCTCAGAAGTTCATGTATTTTTCTAATTTTTGCCATTAAGTGGAAGTTGTGGTTACCTGGATTGCAGTTAAGTGGAGTCAACTGTAATGATCTTATTTGTGGAAAAACAACACAACAGGTCAACAACAGTGACACAGAGACTTGTGGCTGAATCTAGGCCATTACATGTGGATTGTTGAGACCGTACATGAGAAGTTTAACTTAGCCTCGTATATGCTGAACTGCAGGGGGCAGATCTATTTACATTACCAACCTGGTCCAACTGGGTAAACAAAAGTTCCTTTCTGATCAAACTACCGAGTTATGTCGACCGAACTCTTATGGTAACAATGCTGAACAATTTGCACCTCACTCCCCTTGTGGACAGAAGGCAATACAGAGCAAACATGGAAGAAAATATCAATTTCTACAAACTGATCAAAGAATTGGAGAACAGGTAATGACATGTTGTGACAAGTAGGACATGTTATTTTGCCATTACAGTTCCAGGCAGCTGGCGTTTTGGTGTCTGCAAATGGCAAATAGTTGATACACATCTTCAGCATTGTTTGTGTATAGGAAGGTCAATGCTATATATCAAAGGGCTTAAGTTTGCTACTCCTCCAGAATACTTCAGACTGATCCACATACAGCTAACACCTCCTAACAAGCTGCTTTATTGTACTTTTCCTTTAACTGCAACGTTTTCAGAGATAGAATCATTTTCTATATGAACCTTTTGAACCAGTAAGCCAACCCAACTTTCTAACCTCAATATCCTTTAACATCCATTCAATGATTGGAACGTTCTACAACAAACTAAGAATCCATCAGGAACTCAAGAATATTATTTCAGAAAACTCCGGTGATTAGAGTTCAAAGGGTTAAAATTGAAATAAAGCAAATAGTCTCCTGTTATCTGCAACAGTTTTCATGCTCTTGAGTAACTGGTATCACACACAGTTGACTGTCGTGGCAGAGTCAGGAATAACCATGATCAACGAATGCTTCTCCACACAAGACAAGTGGCACCCTTGATCTAGTGGTGCCAACATGAGAAGTGCCTGTTTCAAGTACAATCACAACAGGGTACACATTTTCATATTCTGATATCAGTAGAATGCAGGTGTACAAGAACAGGATACTGTATATATCAAGAGCAATACATGTTGTTTATGATAGGTAAATACTGAGTTGACTTGTTCAGACATGTTCTGTGGTTTAGTTCTGTAACAGTTTGTATGCTTTGTCATGCATTTCACTTGTATGCCATCCAGTGATAGATAAAATGAAAACTAAAGAAGGCATGGCTTGGTGGATGGACAAGAGATACATGTGCTTCGCACAGAGCCTTTAAACCTGGGCCCACTGACTAGAAAATACTAAAGTAGCCTGAATTGAGGGGACGGATGCATCATATTAGGTTTCACAGTCCTAAGGGTGAAAAAAGAATCATCCCAAGACAGCCACCATCATGCATGATGTGCTGTTACCCATGACACTGTCAGTCTTTTTCATCTTCTTCAATGATGGAGTCCAAGGACATCAGAAACCCGCTTCTTCCTCGTCTTCTTGACACAAACAATTAGAGTTTGGCTGGGAGGAGTTGGGAGATTTACAACTCAATGTTACAACAGAAGCTGAAAACCCAACCTCACTAGCAGAGCTCTATACCTCACAACACATGCTGGACAATGGGATCAAATAGAAGACCAAAAGAATGACAACATAAAAGAATTTAACACCCATGTGTGCAAAGTGATTTTACATTGTACCTAAATGTATTTGCAAGATACAATGCGATGGAATGTGTCACACTAGAGTTGGACGGAGGAGGATTGAGGTGGGGCATAGGCACATACTGTCAAAGGAAATCAAGTCCTTCAGAGATAAGCTGGCACAGTGAAAGATTTCAACACATGATCCACTCTGAAGTGACTTGTGGTCTTATTTCAATCAATAATACTTCAACTGTTCCAATCCCACCACAGCTAATACACACAGGCAAGATAAGCTGTAATTTATCCTGCACTGGTCAGTAGTCAACATTAATGAATAAAGAGAATAAGGCTCAAAAAACAGTGAATGAAGAGAGCAAGAGTCAAAAAGTGTAGGAAAAGTTTAATTTTTTTCCCACCCAAAGAAGACATTAAGTGAAATTTTGTTAAGAAGGGTACAGAACTCTTAGGATCTGTCTCCTCAGTCAAGAACAGACTCATTGTCTCCTAAGACAGACTTATTATCTCCTAAGACAGACTCATTAAACTGGGCAAACTATCATGACTCTTGTTATGGATTTCATTTGCAATAATATGTATTTACATGTATGGTGTGTATTGTTCTATATGTTTATATTATGAATGAGATGTATAACATTGTAAATTAATTTCCCTACAGAGTAAACAGAAGCCATATTTTCATTTCTTTTTCTTTTCATGTTCAGTTTTAATGTAGTGTTGATTTAAAATGTTCTGTATTCACCACAACTTGTGCATTTGTACATATAATTTCCCATTTTATGGGAATAATGAGGATGTATACTATAGTCATCAGTTGTCAGGAGCAACTCAGTCCATAAACCTTTAAGTTTTGGGTAATGTGGATGTGCTAGGTAAACAATGATCAATGACATGAAAATGGAAATGATAGAAACAGTCACACGACTGGGACAACACCAGTACAGGACTGCATGCATGGAGATGGATAGCACTGATATCATCAGGTCAGTGGAAAAGAAATGTAAAGTGGATTCTTAGTGTTGAGAGAATGGAGAAGATGAGAGACAGAAAGCAAACAAGGAGGAGTGCGTCGATCTATAAGATAGATAATAATCAGTTAGTGGACCAGGAAGGAGCTACTGAGAATAGGAGCTGAATGGTTTGGACAGGTCTGTTTTTGCAATGACACTAATTTGTAACAACAACAACAACAACAACAACAACAACAACAATAGTCTATAGAATATGATTATCATAATGATGTCTCATCTGTGAAGACTGTTTAAAAAATGCTGTGTGTAGCAATGTGGTGAAAAGCACCGTGCAAGGAGGCTGACAAGTCGTGAAATGCAAACATCCAACCCAATCATTTTCCTCTCCCTCCACTTATTCCATAGCCTGTCCTCTGTAAACCCAATCGCTGCCAAACACAAGCAGGGAAGGTAACCCACGCCATAGTTCTCTGTTACTTTCATCAATACTCAAAGGAAAAAGGAATGGCTGCCCTAACTGTAAGACATTAATAGTAACTCTTAATTTGTAAGGTCTGTGTTCTCTTGAAGTTTAAAGAGACATGTTGAGACAAGTGACATACGGAGTCAGCTGCCTACACTTGATAATCCTACTACATATTACTGTAACCTTAATGCTTGTGATCATCACTGTTTCATTTGAATCATAATGAAACCGGCCAGACCTATGTCTCCCATTAATCATCATCCTGTCTCAGTTTCCTGTGACAGATCATTTCATGGTGAGCTACCATTGTTATGGTACTCCTATTCTGAGAGTATACAAACCCTCTTCCGGTAGTCTCGTTTTGGCTCTCCATAATATTTCTGTTCCCTCACTCTCTCATACTGAAATATAAGAGATAATATAGACAACTGTTGTAATCTGATTGTAGTCAGTGGGATTTTGCTTGTTACATGAAACATGATCATTCTACAGGTGGTTATAATTCTTCCCATTATATAATTAAGTGCAACACATACAAGAATTTCACATTGGTAAAAGTACAGCAATTATGCATATACATGCAATCCTTATCATCTCAGCCTCCAAGCAGTATTGGTCTATTCAGACTTGGCTCTCAGAGTTTGATGAATGCCAAATATACTACAGAGGGTCAAGGCAACAAGCCACAGGTCAAGGCGCAAAGTGGGGAACACATGGTAGCAAGTCAGTGTTCTTAATGTGAGAGCCCGTGCTGCTTACCATGGGGAAAGATGATTTCAGTTCATACAGCATGAATCCAGCTGGATGTAAAATAACATGTACTGCGTTTCTTATGGTTAACGGTTTGCTATCTATTGGCATGTGAAGCCGTGCATCACTCAATAAGCTATCTGTTGATCAGTTCTTTTCATTATACAATAGTGTGTAAATTGCTGGAATGCCATGCCTAAATCTCCCCAAGCTGCTTCTTAAAGACTCATCTAAATGTAATATTCATTACTGTAATTCCCAGTTTCTATACAGTACAACAACTCAGTGCACTCACCTGGATCTGCATGTCTCGGATGGCCTTGTCCTTGGACAGATGCAACTTCTTGCGTTGATTGGCCAGTCGAGGTGATCCTTTCAATTTTCTGTCTGTCTCCTCAAGGCTGTCCAGCAACATTCGTTCTTCAAAATCACGGATTTCTCTCTCTCGACTGCGCTGAGCTTTCATACGACGCAACTGTTGGACTGTGTCGTCAAATGGCATTTTGGATGGTGAGGCTGGTGGTCTTCAAGTAAATGAACTGGGCAATTTAAGGCTGATGTTCTCTAGTAGACTTCTGAGGTAAGACTAAGATGTTTCTTGGAGATGGCTAAGAAGTATTCTGGGATATTTTCATCAACACTTTCCGATGTTTTAATGGAGGGAAAATCTTCTATTCTCATCGTTGTGAAGGTGGTGGAGGTGGAGGTGGAGGAGGTGGTGGTGGCTGCGAGGATGTATGAGGTGGTGATGATTAACAATGACAGCACCAGTGGTTGTGGTGGTCCCAGTTGATCAACATCTGAATGCTTTTCACAGGATATGAAGGTCGGGTCGAGCAGCCTCAAGGACAAAACAAACTTCAGCAAAGTGTTCCACGATGATATAATACTAGCACTTTTCTGTGAAACCTGCCAAACGTTGGGACTGTTCTGTTTAGAGTGAACAGTTGGAATAGATCATCTTCTGTTCTGGTCTGGGCTTGTTTCCTTTCATTACACTACTTTAAATCTGAATGTTGGATCTGATCTTTATAAAGCGTTCTTTCTTTCTAATTTCTATTGTTATTTATTCTCTTTGTTTTTCCGTACTTCGGCTCTTAGGCTGTTTGTGCAGTGTTTTTCATTTCCTTGAATTGTTCCTTTGCTCTAAGCTGTTTGTTCTTTTTCAAAATCTCTCCAAATCTTCATGCAGGCTGCCTTTTCCCAGTCTGTACTGACATGACCTTCGAGGTGGTGGGCTGCTGTTTTAATCTTACTCCTTCATACCTCTTCTAGCCGCCTTGATGTTGCCCTGTTTGCTGAAGGTGTTAAAGGACTTCGGTATGCCAGATAAGCCTTGATCACTCCTCTGTGGCAGGCTGGAGATTGTGCACTGGCCGATCCCTTCTGTGAACCAAGCTGGCACTCCGAGCTGACCACCAACTGGCCATCTGACCATCAAGGGACGACATGCTGATCATCAGGATCATTCCTGGGGCTTACTGTCGCCACATTCCTCCCGATTATCGGCCGTCCCGGGCCATTTGTGGCTCTATCGCACACAGCAGCTCCATGTTGACTAAGTATTTACACTGAGGCCATCCGGTGGCCGGGACAAGGCTATCATTAAATTGGATGACCCCACCATTGTACACCGACGGCCACCGCCGGTCTGTTTGGATAGCCTGAGCTGATTAATCTTAAGGCAAGTGAAATTTTGACAAAATTTATCTGTCTGTGATCCACCCTGGGCTACCTCAGGATATCGGTGCTCGTTATGTGAGAACGTTATAAGGTCAAACCCTTACATAAAAGTATGAATCTGTTCGTGTAGCGCCACTACAGATAACGATGATTTCATGCGCAGTTACCGTGTGTATCAACAGTTTTAAGTCACTTCTTGTAAGCACGGAACAATATCAAAGTCAGCAATATACATTTACAGATCTCTCTCAAAAAGATGCTTAAGCTACGCAGCAATCACATGAAAATCCACCAGAACTGGACAATTGGTTGATAAAATAAGCTGGAAGTCTTCAACGCTGAAACACAACAAAATGGAATGCCGACTTTTCCCGCGTCCTGCTGTTGTGAAAGTGAAACAGTAGTGTCCTCTCCTAAAGGTTACCAATGGCGACCGAAAACACACAGTGCAAAATAAAACGTGTCAACCTATAGCAGCAGAGAGGTTATCTGTCATTATGGATTTACAAGCCTTCATCGATCTTTCCAGGTGAAAGGGGAGAGAAATTGAATGGGCGCCTTTATGAAAAGCAATACAATTCCTTCATACATTATCTCAGGACAGGGTGTATGAAGAAACCCTCGGCTGGTGACGATCTAAGTCAACAAAGAGGTCTATAAGATTTATTTATTCAGCGCGTTGATCTTTCAAAGATTTCATGGCCGAGTTCTGGTTGAGAAGTCACGAAGACAAAGTCGGGGCCACAGCAACGTCAAAGACACCACCTCCCCCCCCCCCCCCCCNCCTCTCCTCGCCTATCTCTGCTCTCCCCATGAAGCCACCAGAAACATTAAGAACGTGTTTCAGTCTCGAAAGCGTCAGGGAAGATTGAACGAATAAATCCTGGATTTCTTACTCCAGTGATTTGATCCCTTCCTTTCTTGGTACAATCGGCACGTTTTCTCGTCATAGATCCATAGGCACAACAACACCATTCTGGGTCATTATATGACGTGCTTGCTATAAAGATATGTTTTCCAACTGTAACTATTTCTGCACTCATTTAAAGCCCATAACTTCTGGTTAAATTATCCTGTCCTCTTCCACTCCACCGATCTCTTCCCTTCAGCCAAACTAACTTCATAAAGACAAACTCTGCTTTGACCAAAATTTCAACCGTATCCCGGGCTTGGCTTGCCTACTTGCCTTTGTCCTTCCTTTCCTCGCCAGTCATTTGACTTTTTTCACCCCTCCTTTCACTTCCTATGTTAACTCTACTGCTTACGATCCGCCTTCAATGCCTACAAACAACCTCCCCACCTCACCCATCCAGCTCCAGGATTATATCAATACTCTCTAATGGCTGTGACGATCATGTCAAATGCCTCTGTTAAAATATTATCTAGACCCGCAAAGCCAAAGTCAGATCTGACGCTAGCATTCATCTTCCGGAAAATCAATCACTCTTAAGCACGCGAGGCAATAAAAGACCATCTGTTCTAGAAACTAGAATATTATACTGGGGATCTGAGGAGACGTTTTCTTGCATACTATGTGACAGACATTCAATAACAGCCAACAGTAATACATAATCCATTTTTTTGTTGTTGAAATCGCTGCTTTAGTGTATGGAGCAGGTTACAATGATGGCATTGTCTCTAAATCTTCTGACCCTATGCAATAACGCGTTCCTCATTCTCACTGACAAGCACTGTTCGTTTGTCATTATCCCAACACTGCAGTCGTGGACAGAAAACCACCGGTAGGAATAAGTGGAAGAGGCTGATATTCTAAAACCAAACTTCTCTGATCCAAAATTAATCAAACTATGAAAACTACACTTACAATCCCCAAAACATTTTATTCCCCGCTGCTCAAGAGATATTGGTATCGCCGCTGGTTCTGATCCACATCGATACTCTGCACTAGACTCATTCCATCATTCTGTTCCATGGCGATGCCACCTGACACTGTTATTTCGAAGAATCAAAGGAAACAACAACAACAACGAATCTCTATATCTGGTCTTATTGCATGTAACTATCGTCCCCTAAGATTTCGATCCTCTTGGTGAAAGCTTACGTGCCCCTTATATCTTCGCGTTGTGTGGCGAAAAATATTGAAATTCACCTTGGAAAAAGAAATGGCAAACAACAGGAGGTCAGACTTATGGTGGACAGGTTTCTAGTCGGTTCAACAAGCTATAAAAATTGAAGTGCAGTCCTCAAAAACAAACAGTGAGGCAACATTGCAAGTAATGGGCAATCTTAACAGTCTTGACAAGCCAGGTTTCTCTGGTTCAATGGGTCATAATCCCCCGAGTGTCACGTTGAAAACAAACAATGCAGCGTTCGCGACATTAATTATTCCGAGTTTCTTTGGCTTCTCCAAAAGGCCGCATGTAACTCAAGCCAACATGAAGGACTCAATGGCCTCATGAAAGCCCGACCAAGTGTGAAGTTTTTCACCTCTAACGAGTACATAATAGCAGGCACTGAATACAAAATCTCTTCCAGATACACGTACTGAGTGCAAGGGCGGTCAACATGATATGCAAAGCGTTTATAGCAGCCATACATGTCACATTTTTTGCTAATGCACAGCAAGAATATTTAGCTGGATCCTTGATTGTGAGGAGGAGCACATGCGGGTTTGTTCCTAGTACAAGGACGCCAGTTCGCCCCCTAAATAAATCAAGTAACTCAAGTATGGCCAACGAAAGTATTGAAGAGATTTCCAGTCTCAAAATATCAGCCTGATTTTTGTTCTTTCTTTTGTCGGAAAAGGAGAAGGGGATGGGTGATCGAGAATTTTTCTCTATTTATTCTACAACTAGTATCTACCCCATTTCCCCCCCCCCCCCCCCCNCCCCCCTCCCCAACTGCCAATTCTTTAAACGGGACCATGTGTGACAAGGGCCCGTGCACAAGATCATATACCAGCAGCAGTACTGGTTAGATCTAGAATTTAAATCTCTCCTTAAACAGAAGAGCGGTATCACTTTCCCGTTTACTTCTATTCTAATCCGTGATCCAGTCACTTGTCAAACACCCAAAAGGTATGACTCCGAATAACAGGACGTCTTACGTCTGACGTGTTGTCTGAACTGTTAAGTGTATTCAGTGGCTTTTTCGCTACGTTCTCAACATTGACAAATTCTGAGCTGGTAATTATTTATTTATTTTTATTTTTTATAGATACAGGTAGAACTATTAAATATCGAGTCCCCTTATTTTTGAAGGCTTGCATCAATGCCAACATACACTGGCAAAATGTATGACGGACGTAAACTTCAATGTTGACAAAGTGACAGTGTGTGGAAACTGTAAAATACTGCTTTGATAGTGGGAACATTAGAGGTGAGGGTGGGGATACTAAGCACTGACAGTTTTATCATTCTTTAACGGCAGAATTTATTCGAGCATTTATTAGCTCATAAAAAGCTCTCCCGAGAATTAATCGATATCTTATATACCAAGAAACAAGACCAATATCCTAGTAACTGTCTAATCATAATCTTTTTGTTATCCCATAGGCGACAATTTGTGAAGCCTTTTTACTCACTTCTCCGCCCTTTTCTTTTCCTCACCTCCATGTTACATAAAATATATTATGCCCTTCTAACATGGTATACCAGGCGAATCACACCGGAAGGGAAAAGGTTTGCATTCAGTGTGTCCGACAGTGAGTCATATTATCAAAAATGGCAATCGAGTCCCATGATCAGAACTCGACCCGTATACAGCACTACACTCTGAGGTTTTGTTACATTACACTCAGAGGTTTTGTTACATTACACTCGGTGGTTTTGTTACACTACACTCAGAAGTTTTGTTACATTACACTCGGAGGTTTTGTTACATTACACTCGGTGGTTTTATTACACTACACTCAGAAGTTTTGTTACATTACACTCGGAGGTTTTGTTACATTACACTCGGAGGTTTTGCTACACTACACTCGGAGGTTTTCTTACATACTAGGTAATTACAGCTCATGCAGTTCTTAAGAAACAAGGAAGTCCACAGAAATAATAAATATTATTGTCATGGAAAAAAAAAAAAAGGCGTGACATTTCTTACCTTGGGAGAACTCGTTCTTCTTTCATCCCTCCCTCCCCTCCCCCCTCTCCTCCTTTTTCCCAACTATGCTACCCTGCAATACGACACGACTATGCTATGGAAATCATCATAACAAGGGAGGCCTAGATCTAGGTCTACAAAACAAATGTCTTTGCAATACAATACAATACAATACAATACAATACAATACAATACAATACAATACAATACAATACAATACAATACACTGGATTCTTAGCGAAAGGTGTGACGCTGGAACTTTGGTGAATTGATTTAGGACATACTTCAGGCAAACACGAATACAAACAATAGACCTACCAGTACGACTTCTCAATCCCCCTCCATGATGGTATGACCCGGGGGTCTCATTTTATAGAAATCAGTAGAACTTGTGCGGTGGATTCTGACACGATAACTTTAATAAAAACATAAAGGGAATGGACCGGGGAGAGAAATTTAAAGCTGACGAAACATTCTAAAAGAAAAATAATAAAATCACAGACTTACATGTGTAGCAGGCCTATTTACCGTTTTTGACTAACCATGGTTTTTAAATCATTAAATTTTGAATGTCTCACCAAAAAAAAAAAAAAAAANAAAAAAAAAAAAAAAAAATGCGCCACAGAAAGTCTACGTAATGCGTTTTCCCGTGAGTCAACCCATTTCTAGACAATGCACTGCAAGTCTTGGTTCAGAGATTCCTACGAATCAGTTCCTTGCTAAACGTGTCTAACCATCAACAGGCTTAGATCTGCCTGTCCCCAGCAAAAGATCTCTGGCCGTATGCAGAATCCATACGTTAATTAACGACTTGCGTTAACCACAGTGAACACTTAAGTTTTGGGAGTTTCCTTTGGTTACCGCAGTGCGTTAAAAACTAACGTAAAGATTATGCATACGGCTACTGCTCACCAACAAAACACGGCTAGATACTGAGGAAAACAAAAATCAAGACGAGAAAAAGCTGAGTACCACACGCTTAACTTCCCATCCTGAACAGGCGAGCAAATTATCATTTTTCAAAATAGGGATGCCATGTGGGTGTTGCGCGGGCTAGTGGGGGGGGGGGGGGG
>JAWQUT010000135.1:196567-252856 GCA_033807755.1 Ellobium chinense | reverse complement strand
AAAAAAAAAAAAAAAGGTCCCAAACGGATTTTGGATACTGTGTTCGCTTGGTATTTTTAGGGCGAGACTACTCAAGTTCACATCAAGTTGTGTCCCCTACGACTCTACCTCAAACGCTGACTTCTGTCACGGACAACGAAAACCACCAAAACTGGTCCAGTTACACAGTGAACCTCTCTTCACGGGTCCTCAGGGTTAAAATGACCATCAAGATAACTCCGTCCATTATTTCAGTCTTATTATCGGCCTTCTCTCAGGCTACGGTTGTGGTCCAAGCAAAATGGGTCCAAGATCTTTACGGATCGAGTATGGCCGTTTACAAAAAGTGTTGTTCAGTTCACACACCGGGTAAAAAATGTCACCTAACAAGATGGAAGTTTTGACGTTAGTATGATAAAGTGCAGCAGACGATATATATGTTACGGGTCAACTGCATTAAATTCTGTTGTCCTATATTTTGTGGCATTACGGGGAAAAATGAAAAAAAAAAAAGGTGTGTGGTTTGGGGAGGAGAAACATGGTAAAAAGCGGCCAGTAAAAACGTCAGACAAAGAGTGGCATTATTGAGATTTGTTTTCCATCATTCCCTCTCCCCTCCCGTCCCATATAACGCACTTTTTCAGATCTCTCTCTCTGTTTTTTTTCTCTCCCCTCTTCCCAAAGACAAAGCAGACAAAGAGACAAAGGCAGGCAGACCGGGGNGGGGGGGGGGGGGGGGGGGAGAAAGGGAAGAGGAAGGGCAGGCAGACAAAACAGGCAGAGACAGACAAATGGGTGAGCAGAGAAAGACAGATAAACAAGCAACAGGCAGTCAGACACACAGCCAGACAGGCAGTCAGACACACAGCCAGACAGAGTCAGACACACAGCCAGACAGGCAGTCAGACACACAGCCAGACAGGCAGTCAGACACACATCCAGACAGGCAGTCAGACACACAGCCAGACAGGCAGTCAGACACACAGCCAGACAGGCAGTCAGACACACAGCTGCTCCCCAAAATGGGTGTTCATTCAGTCATATCTTCCCACTGTATGCACTGTCCTGTGTGTTTGGTCTTGCGAGCCTCATCTCAAAACTGTACTGCACATACACGCTAATGAAAGCCCATCCCCCTTCAAGGCGTTATTCAGCCGTACCATACTATGTTTTGCTGATATGGCCCCATTCTATGGGCATTCAATACATTCGATCAGTTTATTTCTGGGTGATCAAGACCAATCTATTTGTATCACCTCCATACAACCAGTGTCAAAACAGCAACCTACCATGTAGGCCAGTGTCAAAATAGCAACGTATTATTTTACTGTGTAAAGTTTAAATACAGAGCACTCCCAACCTTACACTGCCTGAATGAACGTGATTTTTTAAAAAGCTCCCTTCATATTTTAGGATAAAAAGTGAAGAAAAAAGAAAAGAGGTCTAGTGTAGGCGGGATAGGACTTGGGAATAAAACACACCTGCTGTATTAAAAGCGTTTGAAGTTCCTTGGGAACCCAGGTGAAAAGAAAATATCCATATATACCGGATCAACAGCAGGAGTGTACCGACGTCAAGTATTTAAAATGTCGTCATGAAATACTCAGACCGGAGTCAGTAAACTAATGGGGAACTTATGAAATACTGAAAACATTTGTCATACTTTGGGTGTTTACACACAGGAGAGACAAGCAGAAATATTTTTGAAACTAAAGAAATACATTCCAGTATTGAGATAAACAGGCTTGTAACAAACATATTGGGAGTTGGAATTTGGGGAAAACTACTGAAGGAGGCCACTCAGGAATGTGAAGACAAGTTATATATATAATTTTCAAACTTAAGGGGATGTCATGATTCTTTTCAGGGACAAGGGATGAAATTTGTTACTGACAAAGCAATAAGGTCTTACTGAAGTGTGTCTTAATTTGTAACTTTGAGACCATTAGCAAACAAAAATTCAGCATCAAAAACTCCCTGAACATGCCAAAAGTTTAACAGAATGTTTATGGTTCCATCCATGAACAAACCAAATACAATCTGTAACCCCACAATCAGCAACAAGTGTAAATTCAAGAACAACACTGGCTAAAAGAGTAAGCCATTCTCCATGCAAGCTAAGAGCAATGCTGGATAGTTAGTCAACAAACAGACAACTCACACCAATATATCAATATTTATAGTGTCACAACACTTCCCCTCCCCTTACTGTCACACTGCGTTTCATAAAAAAATCATGTGAAATCTAAACTGCATGATTCGAACTCTACTACAAGTTCTCCTCAAAGATGATACCCTATTAGTTTTAGAGACACAAACGGTCATCCACATTTATGAGTGTCATATGTCCAATTGGTATAACTGGGAGAGATTCCCAAGATGTACTTGTGTTAATGCAAGATCCAGGGTTCAGGAAGAGAAAGCACTGTAGGAGTAATTGGACAATATCTAGGGATATTCTTTCCTCCCTCATATCTTACTCATAACCCTAACTCTACCTTTAACACGAACTCAAGCACACCTTGGAAGAGTCCAAAGATTAAACCAAATGGACACAGGACACTTGTCAACTGGAATGACCATCATATGATGATGACTCTACCACTAGTGGTAGGATTGGTTGGAAGAGTGATGTATTGATGGCAAGAGATCACAGTTACAGGTAACAATATAGTCTAGATTGTCCTTGAGTGGTTCAGGAAAGGCTGCAACTTTCTGAGAACACTTAACAATGATGAATTCATTTTGGAATGAGGACTGAGCTTACAGGTGAATGACTTTTCAAGCTATGCTCAACTCACTCAAAATAGAAATGAACAAAATAGTTGGGACATTTCCACAAACTGATATTTTTCTCTATGTATGTGCATGATCAAATACACTGGAATGCATTGGAATGCATTTATAATAGGCACAATTTTAATAAGCATATCTCAATTCGGGTTTGACATGCCTGGAGAGTGGATAGCATCTGAGAGGAAACACCAATGGTCCAGTATCTTAAAAATGTCCTACCCGAACCCACAGATAAGCAGGAGAGGGAATGAGGGTCAGGCCATGAAGGAGTACCACATCAACCATACTCATTAGCAGCCAAATACGGCTGCGCTAAATAAAACACTGAAACCACAACAAGAAAGTAAGAGATGAGACAAACCCAAGAAAACAAATGATATAGAAAATTTTGAAGACAATCATATTATGATCTGTAGTCCGAGTGAAAACACAGATACGGTTAACTCCACTGCAACATTTTCCTCATAACAAAATGCTGTATTTCTCTACAAAAATCACTGAATAATCAGTATATTTTTCAAGGCCCCGAAGGAGTTGCAACTACCTGAAGCTGACTGTATTCATAGCTGAAATGGCAAGCTTTTCATAAGTGGAATATTGTATCACAATATAGGTTTTTGCCTTTGACTAATTTCAAAATAGCTGACTGATATCCTAACCATGTCACTGTCATTTTCTTGCCCCTCTCTTTAAAATTTGAAATGCATTCATGCAAAAGCTATTTATCAGAATGGCTCTTTCTAGAATACAGATGACAATATTAGCAAACTGTTACTTTTTTTCATAAAAAAAAAAATGAGGGAAAGCAAAGAGGGAGACACTGTTTAACTCACATCTTCAGGTAGATCACTTCCATTATGTACTTCTGATCTAAAACCTTTCCGCAACATCAGCTGATCAGGGTCGCCCAAACCACCTATACAGAAACGTGCTCTGTGTTTCTGTAACAGGCTGGGATTGGAGAAAGTCATATGGCAATCATAACATTGCCAATGCATGGCTGTCACATCCTCCATGGCTAATAATTGCACAGATGTGTTTTGTATCAAAAAAATTAAAGTTAAAAATGCTGTTTATTCACACAATAGTCTTGGTTTCTTTCCTACATGCTGGCAATCTGAGGAAGAAATATAAAATTTAAATATGTTTAGCTCATCAAGCAGCAGACCAATTCTATCATCGAAAAAATTCATTATTTTAAAAGTTTCTCGTGATGTTATCAGAAGTTCTATCAGTGCTCCATCTTCCCAACCCCCTCTCCCCCCAATCAGGGGTAGGAAGGCGTGAAAAGGCAACCAAACTAATGCAACATCATGATCAAAGAGTTTGGCCTCATAAAGCTACCTTAGCAACTTTGGGTTGTAATTTTACGCCCTATTCAGCTGGGAAACATAACTTGTCAGCCAGCTCTGCACTTTGTTGGGGCATGATACATACTCTCATTCCCTAGATTAATTACAGAAAAGTGCTGCTTTAAATCCCTATAGTTTCAGGTATCACCTGGGGCCAACAACAGAGGTGTCAGTGATCCTTCCTCATAATTGTACACGACTTGCCAAATTTGAGAGCCTTGAATCAAGTGGTCTAAATTTCTTTACCAGAAAAATCTAGCCACAAATTTTGATTTTGATGTTGGATTTGCTGCTCAATCAAATCACTTCTATTCACAGATTGAATGTTATGGTGTTTATGCATGCTGCATATCATCATTTCTCTCTAGTCCAGTACTCACTGATTTTCAATGGCCCATATGTTTTTCTTTGCAATGACATCACCCTAAATATATCTTTATGCCTCATATAAAAGTAAGAAATGTTTGTCATATATATGGTTATAAAGTTGCTATCTTGTAAATTAAAATCTAGTATACCCTATTTTATAGATTAAATTAACAAAGATCATTACAGAATATGTTTAAAAGAAAAATGAGATTAAAAATTTGTTGCCATTTACTGAACCTAACCAAGTCTGATAAAGCTCACTCCCTCATTCAAACACACAAGCACATGCACATGCATACCCACACGCACATGCACGTACACATGAGCACGCACACACACACACACACACACACACACACACACACACACACAAAGACATGCCAGAAATGCCTCTAAAACTGAGTACTAATAAACTTTTTGGTTGTGCCATGAAAAGGTCCATGTCCATATGTCCTTTTATTTCTTTGTAACTAAATTCTGAGGTCTGATGATGTACACCACTCTGATAGGCGATGAAACTTTGGATTTCATGTTGAATTAAAAATTAATATATTTAACTGGAATAATCGCGGAATAGGATCGCTCTTGTGGCTAAATCAATGACGAAAGACTAAATTAACTGCATTATTACAAGCGCAGTCCTGTTCCAAGAGGTAACCATTTTATTGTCAAATGACGAAGTCATTTATCATAACAGGTAGATGATAGTAACTACCAAGATACTTGACTTGATCAGTATGCGGACATCGATGTAAAAATAAACTGAAAAACGTCTCAGCAGCTCATCACCCACACTATCACTGTGTGTAGTCAGTGTAGACTAGATCTAGACTAGATCTAGTACACTGTCACTGAATTAAGTTAAAAGTTTCACATCTTGATCCTCTGTTATTTGAAAAAATATGTAAAAAAATCGAGCACTGAATCACAACACAAGTTCTGCTTTCAAAGTCTACAATTACACAATATGTTACCTGCGAAGCGGACGACAGTCTGTGTCAACACAAAACAAAGGCATTTGGCCCGCTTCACATTTCGGGCACGGGTCATTCAGACGCCATGATGAAGCAGGTTTGGTCACATGATATGAAGCTGACATTGGATTGGATGTTCTCATAGCAACGTTTACAATATGGCTGATTTGATTCGTGGTAAACACTCTTTACGGTGTTAGACTAAATTCGAACCCTAATTTCAGAATTACTATATCATTATTTCGATCGTTGTTGATTTCCACTTTTCGAAAATACTTAGTTATCTGAGTAAGATTTCCATAATAGGCCTCGCAGATGCCATTTTCTTGTGAATGTTAAATCTGTTGGGCGTCAAATCTTTTCGCCTCATTCATCACTCCGCGCTGGTTGCGTTCCTTTGCCATATGGGTTTTTCATTAAATGACAAAGTAGTATGTTCTTCCATCTGCCAGCTCTCCCCACAAAGACCCTTACCATAAATAAGTTAAATGCAAAGAATCAGGTTATAAGATCCCCAAACCTCTGATCAAGAGCTATAATCTGTTTAACCTCCCCTCTCCCCCCATCCCCCCCATGTCTTGATTTTAACAAAATTTTACTCCAGGGGACAACTGTCAACAGTCACAGCTGCTTACAATAATTGTATGCGCCTTGGTATAAATGCTCAGAGTAAGCTCAGAGTCACCAGCTTTGAAGAAGAAGAAGAAGAAGAAGAAGATGAAGAAAATAGAATAAGAATCTACAGTATTAGTTTTAGTTTGTATTTCATAAATTAATTTTCCATTAGTAGTACTTGGCATCAGTGTCAAAAGAATTTAACACCATTCATTTGCAATCTTGTCTCACATTGCAATTTTCTCCAATATTTTTCCACACTGTGATCTTAAAGTAAGTGGCCTTGACTGCTTCTGATTTTAATTCTTTGCCGTCAGTTGAACTTTGAACATCGCATGACCGTAACGTTAAAAAAAAGGAAATAACCGCAACGAATTTAAACGATTTGAATCAAGAATTATGAGTCGTATGCAATCTTTTCATAATAATATAGGAATGTCATGAGAAATTTGATGCCAGTTTTTAAAGAGAAAATATTTGTTGCGACGAACAACAATTTGCCCCTCAGTCAGATATTCAGATAACATTGTTAGGAAAGTGAACTGTTCCTGTGAAATTCCGGTACCACTTTTTGGACATTCCTTGGCATCACCGAGCATCAAGATGGAGGTTAGTATCATGAGACTCGGTATGAGAAAGTGATTTGGCTCCTCTTATCATTTACTTTACACAGCATGTGGCTAGTTTGCTGCAGAAGAATGTGAGATAAACATATCTGCTTATAGTACGTTATGCATTGGAAATGACGTGAAGAGCAGATGCCATGCACCTACTCTCCTCCCATTTTCCATACCATGGCCGGCTAGACTCGAGTCTATGAGTGACTAGACTAATCTAGATCGAGATTTAGCAACCAGACGACAAGGTTCATTTGCCCGAGGCACAGTGACAGGTATCCTAGATCAAGACTGTCTGAGAAGCATAAGATCTTCCCCCACTCTAATTTATTGACAGTTGTCCATGCATACTGCAAAAGAAGTTATAGATTTGGTGGAGGGCTGGAACACTTGACTTTCTTCAGACACTAAAAAAAAACCAATTTTTAATTAGTCTAGGTCTAGATGGATTAGACATTAGTGACCAAACGAAGTGCTTTGATACCGTAGGGTCCTGTTATGAGATAATGCTGAGTGCACAGTGAGTAAAAGAGTGCACAAATTGTATACTAAACACTTGTACTTATTGCATTTTAACTGCACAGGCAAGGAGGAATTTCCAAATGAGGCTCACACCTGATGTTTCTGTCTTGAGATACTCTAAGGTATCAGGCCTCGTCTGGACTGATGCCTCTGTCTCAGTGGGCATTATGGTTAGAGTTAATAGTAAGTGTAGGGTATGGGGTAAGGGGTAGGGTTTCATTTGTACTAGCTGGTAGTGGCATGTTTCTTGTCATGCATAGCCATCCCTACATCCAGGTTGTGTTACACATAATAAATAGTATCCATTCTATATCCAGATCTTTCTTAAATTAAGTTTTTAACTTTATCCATCACAGGTCCATGTACATCATGCAAAGTCCGGAAAGCTGTTGGCAACTGTTGGTGGGGTAAGCCAGTTTACTTAATTTTATGGAAGGCATCTAATATAAAAATCATGTTGGCCTGTCTTTGGGACAGTGTAACTCTTGCATTAATACAGTTCATGTAGCCATAGCACAATCATTAGATTGGTACTGTTATGAGAGACTGCCATTGGAACTTAACTTATAGCTTGATCACTTTGACTGAGAAAAATAGACCCATTGAGGTAATGAAAGCGACATACTTATTATTGTTGGAAGTTTTACACACTATGCATAGTGATAAAAAGAAGTGAGATTAGTATACTGAGTATACATTTCTGTAATAATGTAATAATCCCTCCTCTCCTCTATATTAGAAGTAGATCTATATTTTTCTAGCTAGCACCCTCATGTCATCCAGATCAGTTAGTCCATTTGCCATTCATAAAATGCCTGATTTTTGTTTTTTCTTAATTATGGTTCATTAGCAATAAGAGGAATTTTCTGTGATTTTGTGTTTTCAGCTACATTTTCTTCTGTATGTGTTTTCTGAATATGGTAAACCAGTCTCCCAGGCTGTTGATCAATAATTTCTGTGAATAAAGAAGTGTAAAGGAAGACTGCACCGTCCTATAGATCATATCAAATCATACAAAACCCTATTATTCCAATAAAACAGTCTTTCAAGTGTCTGTCATAATGATATAACGCCTCTGCTGGCCCCAGACAACCCACAGGGTTACATTATCCAAAGTCCGAATTGTTACAACCACTGCATGCTTGGCGGCCTTAAGCTTACTTCAAATAACGTTCTTGCCACATGGCCAAGCTGTCTAGCCAGTGCTCTGCGGACGGGTGATAGCATGTTGGTATGTATGCCAAACAAAATCATGCCGAGGCAGTAAAAATGCAGAATACCTTTTCTGGCTTACACTATCAAACTTTACGTTTGAATTTGGAATGCCAGAACCTTAATTAAAAGCTGAATAATACATTGTCAGATAGAGGTGTCTATAGCAGCTGGAATGCAAGTGACGTCAGCATTTTTGTCACAGACTTCTGCTGATCGGAGAAGGGGAATAATTCTGGACGCAAGGGCCAAACCCTGTAACTCTAGTTCTCCATATTGCGTCATATTGTATATGCGCACGATAACAGAACGATGATCTTTCTTCGCAAAATGGACTTGATGGGCACCATAGATAATTTTCAGAGAGAAAAAGTATTGAAAAATGGAAACATATTTTTGATGTGCGTGTCCTACTTTAAGGATTTGTTGTTTGATATTTAAAGAGTCTGAAGTTTGATCACAGCTTCGTTTTTGAAAAGAAAATATCTGTTCTCATTACTTTCAGCTATCACCAAAATCAACCATTTTAGATGTCAAGAAAGGTTTCAGGCAAACTAGTAAGTATCACATTACAGGTGTTACTGGCTGTTGTTAGGCAGGATCCTCTTGTCATGTAGTGTGAAACATTTGGCATGAAGAAACTTATATGAGACCTCATAGAGAGGTGTAACAACCTCTTCAGATTCAGGAAGCCTAGTTACAAAAATGCTATGCCATCCTCCATTTCCAGAAATCTTTATGATTACATACCAATTTGTTAATGAGACAGCAACTAATTTGTATGGGATTTTCATGAAAACTGAAACCAGTGACTTTTTTTATTGGTTAAATCAACTGTTAGCTGGGCTACTTTTGCAGCTACTTTCTATGATATGATGGTACCTTTGATACAACCTTCATTTATATTTCACTTGTTAAAAGTGCAAGCAAATTTTTAGTCTGTGACAAAGTCATTTAAGTGGATGCATGCTGATGTCTGTTGTTTCAGATCCCAAGTATTATCCAGATAGACAGTCTTACAAAACTGATCCACGTGAGTGTGAAACAAATTATGTTACTGTTGTCTAAAAAGACTGATTGGTTGATTGACTGATTGGTTAGTTGATAGATTGATTGTTGGGGGATTGAATGATTGATTGGTTGGTTGGTTGATTGGTCGGTGGTTGTTTGATTGATTGGTTGATTGGTTGGTTGATTGATTGATTGGTTGGTTGGTTGATTGAAGGACTGACTGATTGATTGGCTGATTTCTTGCTGGATGATTTATGGGCGATTGATTATGTATAATAGCTATTGTCTGGTTGATTGGATGATTTGATGTCTTCTTCTACGATTGAAAGAATGCCTGAATAGTTGACTGATTGATAAGCATAGATTAGTAATTGATATGACTGATTAATATTATTAATGTACAATCTGTCACGTCATTTGGTTTTTGTCAATGGTTGCTCATATGCCACATGTGGGGCCTGAGCTTTGTTATAATAAACTTGTAAACTTGTAAACTTGTAATTATAAATCTTTAAAAGACTGTGTGCGCCATTTTAGTGAATAAAGTTCTGGTCATCATTTTCCAGGATGTCACTTTTTCTGTGTGTTAATTGTCACATTAGATCAGGTTAAACAATGGTTATGTGGACCACTTCTCACTTTTGCTGTTTTTCTATTGTGAGGCATGAGAAAGGAGAGGAAGTTGCTGATTGGTTAACAGTGTTTCTGCTGAAAGGTTTCCAGAAAGTTTAAATGGAACCTTTACTAAAAACTGGTCAGACACAGTTTGTTGTGAAAAGTTATCACAATAACAAGCTGAAATGTCGTTTTCTTTCAAGAGACCTGCATCTCCCTTCTTCATCTGTGCGTAGCATTAAAAAAAGATGAGTTGCCTCCATTCAACATGAGAAGTTTTTCAACAGTGATGGTTGCATGAATCAGCTCTGTTTTGTCATAAGTTACAGTGATCACTTTCACAATATGAAGAGGGCACAATTTTTAACCCATCTTGTAACCCTGCTCTCAGCAAATCGATTGTAGAATGACAAAATTTTAATTAACATTATTGTACATAGAATTTCATCCAGTACTATTGAAAATGGAATGGACAAAATTTTAAAATAATAGGTTCATGCTTTATATTCTTTATTTGTAAAATCAATAATGAGAACAAACTTTTTGGAATGGCTTATGGGGCATCATCTTAAATAATCATCGACAAGATTCAAGAATTATTTTCTTTTGCATTCGTTGATTTCATGTGCATGCCAGTAGTTCATTTCATTGAAATTTATAATCTTGTTTAATGTGTATAATGATGCAGGTGGGAAAATGCTCAAGGATGAGGACACATTAGAAAGTCTTGGACTCAGCAGTGAATCTAAGATCTATTTTAAAGATTTGGGTCCCCAGATTGGATGGACTACAGTAAGTAGAAGAAATTGTTTTTTTACACACTAGTGATTGAGTGAAGAAAGTGAAACAGTTTTATTACTGTGCTACAGTATAATAATTTATTACTGTCTATCCCGCATATTTGATAATACCACCTCCTATTGAACCAACATGCAAGTCCACATTATCTCCATTGCCTGTGTGCAACATATATTTGACTGAGATGTAGGGCACTGGAATTACCAGTTAGCTAATCAAACGGCTGGTCTACTGTCCACCCAGGAAGGGTGGTGGGTAGGGGGGTGGGTATTCAGTAGAGGCAAAACTTCCATCTTGCACCATGGTTTTACTTATTTTTAGCATGCATAATACTTGAAAGAAATAATTACTGCAAGAAACAGTAATCTTTTTCTTAAGCATTACATTCGAGCACTACAGTTGATGATATGGTGTCATCTCCTGCAGAAAAGGATCCATTGATTTTAAAAAAATTGATTTTTTAGAGCTTAAGTTTCCTTACAAGACAACTCTCTTGTATACATTAAGTACATTCAGTACTCATGGAGGTTTGGCCATTGTTGAAAGTCAGTAAACTTTTTTTGCAAAGAATTCTTCGGGATGTTATGAACTGTTGTCCAAAATTTTGATGCTCACAATCACGCAGAAAGATGCTTTAATTGAAAGGTGGCTCTCATCTGCTGCATATTTTTCACTAACGATAGACTGCTTGCTGCTGTACTTTCTTGATTAACATATCCCACTGCGGCACTCATGCAAAATGCCAATATGTACCTTTGAATTTTCTTTGGTGCAAGGTTAACTTCCAAATATCACAATGCATGAGCTGCAGGACATGTAAATAAGCTGATTTTTATTTGACTGCTATCTAGACAGGATTAGACATCAGCCTAGTGTTTTGTCCACGTCATAAGAATTGAGAGAGACATTCCCTGCTTGTCATAAATTTTAGTTATTAGTTAACTTTTAGAGGAATTTTAGGTTTTTCTCTAGAAATGCAACCTTTGGAGTGAGGAAAGATTGGGAGATCATCACACTTTCAGCATATATTTAGAAATTATTTTGAAATTTGAGGGGTGAATCTTGTGGTTTGGAGAAAACTCTTGTCAGTCAGCCAAGGACTTTTAGTTATTCATCAACCGGCAAGAGTTCAGAAGTAAACAGGTCAAATCACTGGGTTCCACTTGCACTTACATTTGTATTTGGTCGTATGGATAATATTTGTTTCACAGAATTATCAGAGATAGTTTCAGGCTACACTTCATTATTACTTGTGTTTGTCTTTTCCAGGTATTCTTGACAGAATATGCTGGACCCCTTATCATCTACCTGATATTTTACACCCGACCAGCATTGATCTACGGGGCTGATGCTGCCCTTAAGCCAGTTGCTCAAGTTGTACAGTAAGGACTGCTATTTAACTTGATATTTTTAAGGCTAGGTTTCATAAAAACAAAATTAAGTGTTTTTGACATTTCCAGGAACGTTTTTGTTTACTTGTCACATGCTTAGGTGCATGCCTTACTGAGATTCACAACTTTATGCTTTGTTTTATGGAGCTGATGCAACTCTCAAGCCTGTAGCTGAAGTTGTGTAGTGAGTTCTTTGAGAACTGGTCAAGAGTGAATATCAGTATCATTTGATTATAGATAACTAATGAGAGATGATGCAAGGTCTCTTTATTATTACATAATACTATGATATTGAGCACAAGATTAAGAAGCATACTGTTAATAACAAACACCGACCATGATGCACACAGACAAACATGATGCCAATTTTGTGTGTTTGAATCTTCCAAAATTAGTATTAAGTGTATATGTGCAAAGATGAGTGTATTCCAGAGTGTGTCTAGAACAGTTGGATTTTTCTTTCTCTGGTAATGATGGAGTGAGGAATTGTCTTTATGTCTCATAGTATCATTTGTTACTGTTTTTGTCTCTGTGATTTGTTTTGTTTCACCAATTTGAAGACATTTTAACTCATGTGGATGAGTGAGGTTATTCTTATTGTCCACAGCATAGCTGCTGGCTGTTGGACATTCCATTATGCCAAACGTCTTCTGGAGACCATATTTGTGCACAGATTTTCCCATGCTACCATGCCTATTCTCAACATTTTCAAGGTAAAATAAATCACCACATATGGTCCTGAACTCAGATCATGTCTGAACTTTATAAAGTGATGGTAATAATGTTGAGATTTACAAGTCTGATATCCAGGATAATGCATCCTCACCTGCCCAGACAACTTCACATTATTACTATCAAAACAGGCTGCATCAGTCAGTGAATTTTTAAACTTCTTGGAGAGCATATAGTGTCACTGGAGATTCAGATCACTAGCATTCCTACAAAATGTTTAAGTGAGTTTAGCCAGATAAGTATTGTTTGGATGAGGGGATGGACTGAGGAATGCTTTCCCAAGGCATTTACATCATGGCTGTGGGAGCAAATTTAACCTACAACATTTTAATTTTGAGCCCAGTGCCATAATCATTTGGCCATCTTTTTCACAATACTTCAGTATTACTTCACACTTTTGTTAACTGCTGTTTAAGCTGTGCAGAATAACACTGGCTTTTTAATGTGCTTATAAAAGCAGAGTAATGAAAAAACAGTATCCATACCATCAGCCAGTGTATGTATAAATCACCCAGCCTCAAGGTTACCAGATATACAAGAAAAATGATTTTAAATATAGAGGCAAAGATAATCCTTCTGACCACATTTTATTGATTTATTATCAATATTTTATCATTCCAGAATTCTACCTACTACTGGGGATTCACTGCCTTTGTTGCCTACTTCATCAACCATCCTCTCTACACTCCTCCAAGTAAGATATGTGGTCTGTGTGTTATGAAGCAATTACTAGTGGAGTGCCTGTAGGTTATTCTGGCTGGAAGTAGTGGAAATGCTCTGATTATGAAAGTGTGACCTGGTCATGATAAGGACTTTTATATTTGCAGAGTGATACTTATTGATAGCAGAAATCCATATCTGTCTCTGCAGATGAACAGTCCGACCTTAAAGCACTCAGTGTCATGTACTCAATATTTTTCACCTATCCATTGCATCACTTTGGTCTTTGGTCTCTGTAGGTCTGTGTAACCCTTTTTGCGCAAGAGTCAGATTTAGTTGTTCTAACTAGTATCTATGCATGATGCGACTTCATTCGCCACACCTGCCAACCCTGAGAAGTGAAAGACAGACTAGACCATCTGGCATCAAAGCATTCAGTTGACAAGTAACTCAGTGAGGCAGTACATGGCACTGCTGGGCATTCTTGCTGTGCTTTTGGGTTAGTGTTATGAGAGTAAACTTCATCTCAGGACATCAAATACCTCATAATTTTGACTTTTTTAACCAGTTCTGTGACATCTGACTTTGTCAGGCTCTACTGTAAATAAAAGGTGATGGAATATTGTGTAGGACTAAGCCAAGTAGAATAGAGTCTTAATAGGATGGACATTTTTAATCTTCAAGAATGAACATTTTGAATCCTGGCCAACCTTGATAATCAGTTGCCCTTGCCTAGTAAACTAATAAGTGATAACAGTTTAGTGTCAGCCTTGGAATTGTTGTTGGAACAAACTCAAGTAAAGACATCAGTAATTGCAGTAAGTAAGACTACTCAACCAGTGTGGCATCATCAGAATTTCACTCTCTCCCACCCCACCCCCAACACCACCCCCAGCTCACAAATTATCACAGCGTCACAGTAGTGGTGATAAAGTTACTTGGGGCAGAGGTTGGCCATGAATAATATGAGAAAACATAATCTGAGGGAAACCAGCAAGAATGAATACCAGTAGCTTAGGAAAATCTTGCTCCTGTTGTGCTTTAAAGACTAAGAAACATGTTTATTCTTGCAGTGTACGGGGACAAGCAGGTCTATGCTGGCTTGGCTGCTTTTATTGTAAGTACATGGATGATGATTTGTTGCTTCCCTTGAATACTGTAAAAGACGTCATAGTCTCTACATTCATTTTTTTTGCATTCACATTTAAGTTCACATTTATAAAATTCAGATGAACCCTGAGGACAGGATTGGTGAGTGGGTTCAGTAGGCTCGTAAAAGTTATATCTTAATTGCTTAAGTTGTACTTGCATTCATTAAAAGTCCAAGTAGACTTAGTAACATCTGTTTAGGATAACATCAATGTGGGTCATTGCACTTATATGGAGGAATGTCTGAACACATAAATGTATTACTTTGATAAGAATAAACCTAAACCATATGAGGTAAACATCTTTAGAAGCCCACTTGAATTGGTTCAGTCAGAATACTATGAGAGCTAGGGAAATTTAAGTAAATGTGTGTCTTGGACCAAAAATTAGGAATTGTTAAGATGTGTTACAGTTACGTGAATTTTTCTACACCAGCTGGCAGAGTTGGGCAACTTCTCCATCCATGTGGCCTTCAGGAACCTTAGACCACCTGGTAAGTAACCATGAACAGATATTGAACATTTTCTAATGTGGCATAGACACATATGTGAAATCTGATGGTGAAGTAACAACTGTATTTTAAGATAACTTTTTAAAAATTCCATTGTATACAACAGAAAAGAAAAGGAGAGGACATATTATTTAGTATGAGCAGTTTTGTATTCAGAATGTGTGGAACAGAAATGCACTATAGTCTACAGTGAGTAGTGGATCCCCATTATTCAAATGTTGTGTGTTGCCAGGGACCAAGGAGCGCCGTATCCCTCGTGCCGGCATGAACCCCTTCACTTGGATGTTCAGCCTTGTGTCATGCCCCAACTACACATACGAGGTTTTCGCTTGGATCAGCTTCTCTGTTATGACACAGTGTTTACCAGGTAAGGCACAGGATTGATTTTATCACCTTTGAGGGCATAGCTCTACTTTTGTTTCAAAAAGTTTTGCAAATTAGCAAACTGTAGACATTCAGTTTGATGTGTTCTTTGGCTGGTTAAAAGAAAAGCAACACTGATAATGAAAACAATCAGAATAACATCTATGTATTAGACATACACACATTAGAATGCATTAGAAGTGAAATGCTGAAAATTGTTAAAATAGTGTATTTGATCAGAATCACTACACACAAGCAGCAAACAATTATCCTAAAACATATCCTGTTGAATTTATTGGACTAAACCTTAACAGTTTTGGTATCTGCCTCATCAGTTTGAGAGAGGCACAGAAACAAAACTGCCTGAATTCACATTCAGGTGTAGAACCCATCCTTGTTTGCTAAAATAGTAGCTATGAGCTGCACATGGAGGGCTGTTTAGCTTATGACTTGATTTCACAGCCAGATTCCCATAATACTTGTTTCATTTAGGCAGCAGAGTTTTTATTGGGTTTGTTCTGAGTATGTATCCACATAGAGGGGCATGAGAGAATGTTGAAACTAATGGACAATTTGTCATAGTGCCACAGATAGGCCCTCTATTTTGGAAGTGTAGAAAAGGACAATGCACACTATAAGGAAATATAGTGGAATTCTGTTAGTATAGCCACTGCTTAATTTCATTCCCTGCTCAGCAACCTCCCATTCAATAGTGGTCGCTGTGTTTCTTGTAAAAGACATTCTGGATAACACAGAACTTGATAACACACCGTCCATAGCTTGGTAAAAGTGGTGATTGTGTTATGTGAGCTCCACCATATCCTGGAATTAACTGTGCATTACTTTAAATCATCAATCAGCTGTTGTTGAAGTGTCTTGGATCTTAGAGAAGTCTCAGTGAAAAACTGTTCACCTTTCTCAGTTAACATCCCTAGTCTGGTGTGGGTCTAAAGCTGATTTAAAGCTATTGTGAAAGCACAGAGAGGAGTTGTGAAAAGTCTGTTTAAATTTATTGGATAGTAGCAGATTTAGCATAAACATTTCCTTTTTGTTCTATCCCTAGCGGCCTTGTTTTGTGCAGCAGGATTCTATCAGATGGCTGTATGGGCAAAGGGCAAGCACAGAAATTACGTCAAGGAATTCAAGGACTACCCACGCTTCCGAAAATCCATTATTCCCTTCTTGTTGTAGATCTCTGTTTCTGTTTCATAAGACAATGTCACATTTAGAGTTTTGTTACATGAAGGTTGTTAGTAAGAATATGTGGGATTTTTTTTTTTTAATATGTATTTTTCAAGGCTAAGATTTTATTCACCCTGTTTTCATGCACCCTTTTTTGTTTCTTGGGGAAAATGTGATTCTAACCTGGAAAGACAGGGAAGGACCGTGGTAGCATCTAATCTCTGTACCTAGAGCCTACTTAAACTTTTGATGTGTTGATGCCGAGTCAAAGGTCAGGTGACAGAATTGATCATAGGATGTTTCTTATTTTCTTTTGTGTGTTTCAGATTCTTCATATTTTTATGAGAAGATCCATTTTGTGATTTAGAGGCAGAGTCTTCTCTTGAGTTGTTTTTTTCTGGCATTATATGTTGTTTCACAAGTGCATAATACTCGTGGTTGCTTGAGGCATCGGAGAAACTGCTCATGAAATGAAATTTGTCTTTCTCCAATAGTCCTCAGAGATGCTTTGTGTCTGGATCTATAGTAGTTTTTAACAACTTTGAATGTTACCTCTCATATTAACTGTGCAGCTCTTTGATGGTATTATACATGTATATCTGTAATGGCTGAAGTTAGATGTTTTGAAAGTTTGGCTTCTTCGCTTGCATGACAAGTCTCCAGATCAGGACATGAAGCAGTTTGAAAATGTGTTCTGAATATTTCGTGTACCACAGCTTTGTCAGGTCAAGTACTCTTTCAGTCCCAAAAGTCCTTATGATATCAGTTCATGGCAAGGTTTAGCCACATAATTGTGACATGGTTGCATGTATGGTAAATAATCGTGGATGCAACATTGTGACTGTGGTAGACAAAGTGTTATGGATGACTTTGAATGAGATAAAATAGTTCATTGACATTTTTTTTCAATCCCACCATTGTGTTTCTGCTGGGATGTTATGCATGAATGAGAGAAAACATGCTCAAGATGTGTTTATTAGTTAGGGATTTGAATGTTAGAAAACAATCAGATGTTTTCCTCTAGCACTCTAACAGTGGACTCATGCATTTATATTAGTTTCTTGTCATACTAAGTGTGTATATAAAGGGATCATTGTCAATTATTTTAATTGTGAAAAGGAAATCATAGTGATAGAATGATATCTACCAAAGCAGACTATCATTCAACAGGCCCATTTGCTTTGTTTCTTTTAAAAGGCATTCTGGATAACACAGAACTTGTGTTAACACACCCTTTCCTCTTTCAGTTTACATGCCTTGAACTATCAGTGTCAGCATGCTTTGATATTTACAACAGATGTCGGTAAATTAGAAGCATTTGTTGAGGAAGTGTGTTCTGTTTTCACAATCTTTCAAAACTTATTATTGCAAACATGCCTGTCTTCAGCAGTTTGATAAAAATTGTGCCCAAGAAATAAAGAAATCATCAGCAATACAGCATTGTCATTGCCAGATGTGAAACAATAACAAAATGAGAATAAAAGAACTGACTTTCTTTGCCAAGTTATAGTTGGGTAATTCTGATATTTTGTAGAGGCTTAGCGTAGAGGACAGTGAGGCTCAAGCAGATTTTTGGAAATACAAGTTTACTGGTGAAGGTTAAGGATTTGTCTTTATCCAGGGTCAAGGAGTGAAGTCAAGCACAACTGTTGTAATGATGCATATTACATTTTTGATGATGTTCTTTCTTTCTCAGTCCATCGCAGTAATGGTCATGACAAATCTTGGTTGGATATGACTGCTGTCACCTTCCTAACTGTAGTATCATCGCACAAGCAGTACAGGTGTATATCTTTCTGAAACATCAGTGGAACATCAGATGTTGAGGTGTTTAGATCATGTCTATTGATAGTTGTTGATGTTGATACTGGAACAACTGCCATGTTTTTAGTTTTGTTTACTCTTTTTTGCCTTCATTACATGGGAGTAAAAGCCATTTCATATCATTTCATGAATAAAATCATTTTTTTTTATATTGATAGATAATAGTCCTTTGTTGTTTCATATATCATACATCACATGTATTGGCACATGTTGGTGGCAAGTTTCAACACAGCAAAACCAAAAAAAAGTAATAAACAAGTGATATAAATCCATCATAATTTTATTGTACACAATTTGGTAAGAATATAATGATGAGGGACATATCACAGCATTAAGAAGGGAGAAAGAAACATGCAGTGGAGTTCAGCTTATCTTGTATGTATATCGTATCTGCAGTATAATGAATAAACTCCTTTCAACCTTCATACTATGCTAAACTATGAATAAGGAAGGTAATACTGCTCATGAAATTTGTAAAAAAATCGCTGTAATGTTTACAAAGAAAAGATTTGATACAGCCAAAGATTTTTTGTATATTCACTAATGATTCGATCAGTAAGAATTTTTATACAAAACTTGTGACAATGGTCAGCAGCCATATTATTTGGTGCCCATTTGACCGACACCAAGCATCAACAGACACCGGAACTGTTATGCTCCACCAGTGATTTAATTACAAAGCAAAGATTACAGTATTAAACTCTGCAGATATGAGTGCATTACTCTTTGTTTCTTTACCCCAGACTAGTAGCGGAATGGACCACTAGTAACCACTGCAGGAGGTTGTGATCTTCATGTAATCATTACACGACTAATTCCATTTAACTGTATCACACTTTTTCAATGCATTGCAACATATTCAAAGAATTTTGATTACAGAGTTAAATAAAATATGATTGACAGTAACTTTTANAAGAAATCATCAGCAATACAGCATTGTCATTGCCAGATGTGAAACAATAATAAAATGAGAATAAAAGAACTGACTTTCTTTGCCAAGTTCTGGTTGGCTGATTCTGATATTTTGTAGAGGCTTAGCGTAGAGGACAGTGAGGCTCAAGCAGATTTTTGGAAATACAAGTTTACTGGTGTAGGTTAAGGATTTGTCTTTATCCAGGGTCAAGGAGTGAAGTCAAGCACAACTATTGTAATGATGCATATTACATTTTTGATGATGTTCTTTCTTTCTCAGTCCACCGCAGTAATGATCATAACAAATCTTGGTTGGATATGACTGCTGTCACCTTCCTAGCTGTAGTATCATCGCACAAGCACTACAGTATATCTTTCTGAAACATTAGTGGAACATCAGATGTTGAGGTGTTTAGATCATGCCTATTGATAGTTGTTGATGTTGATATTGGAACAACTGCCAAGTTTTTAGTTTTGTTTACTCTTTTTTGCCTTCATTACATGGGAGTAAAAGCCATTTCATATCATTTCATGAATAAAATCATTTTTTTTATATTGATAGATAATAGTCCTTTGTTTCATATATCATACATCACATGTATTGGCATATGTAGGTGGCAAGTTTCAACACAGCAAAACAAAAAAAANAAAAAAAAAAAAAAAAAAAAAAAAAAAGTAATAAACACGTGATATAAATCCATCATAACTTTATTGTACACAATTTGGTAAGAATATAATGATGAAGGACATATCACAGCATTAAGGAGGGAGAAAGAAACATGCAGTAGAGTTCAGCAAAGAAACATGCAGTACAGTTCAGCCTATCTTGTATGTATATCATATCTGCAGTATAATGAACAAACTCCTTCCCACCTTCATACTATGTTAAACTATGAATAAGGAAGGTAATACAGCTCATGAAATTTGTAAAAAAATCTCTGTAATGTTTACAAAGAAAAGATTTGCTATAGCCAAAGATTTTTTGTATATTCACTAATGATTCGGTCAGTAAGAATTTTTATACAAAACTTGTGACAATGGTTAGCAGCCATATTATTTGGTGCCCATGTGACCGACACTAAGCATCAACAGACACTGGAACTGTTATGCTCCACCAGTGATTTAATTACAAAGCAAAGATTACAGTATTAAACTCTGCAGATATGGGTGCATTACTCTTTGTTTCTTTATCCCACACTAATAGCGGAATGGACCACTAGTAACTACTGCAGGAGGTTGTGATCCTCATGTAATCATTACACGGCTAATTCCATTTAACTGTATCACACTTTTTCAATGCATTGCAACATATTCAAAGAATTTTGATTACAGAGTTAAATAAAATATGATTAACAGCAACTTTTACCCATGCCCCTCATGACATGTTATTAACCAAAGTTGACCACTGTATTCCTAAGAAATCACATTCTATCTTTGCTTCATGGATCCCAAGCAGGGATAGCCTTCTTTATGTTATCTGTTTCTATATACATTAGCTCTAGCTAATTTATCAGTGATAGCTTTCAGTCTGTCAAATACAAAGCAACTCTTTTAAATGAAACTAGAAGACATAAATCCTTAAGACTAATCTTCAAGATGAAATGAACTGACTGAACTGTGATGAGGCATAGTAGAGTTGATACAAACATGTTTACTTCGGTGTAGATCAAATGTAAGACAAGAAGATTGCGATCATACTTTAAAACTCTAAAAGAAAGATGTCAAAAAAATCATATTTAGGGCAGTAATGAAAATTGTTTAATTTCTTTACTACTCTCCATATGTTACAACAGCTGTTTATGTCAGAACTCTTTGATATGATCAATGTCATTCACAGTTCATGTCCCTATACCCATAAGAAATGTACATAATGAAGCATAATCCAATCATTTGATATCCCATGTACAGGCCGGTGTGGTTATCAAATACAATGGACAGTATAGATTGATTCAGTCAAACACTGAATGGCAAAAGTGCACTGCCTGTAGGAAACACACATTCACACAAGAATGCACACACAGTTTTAGCTGCTCTTACAAACTGATAATGAGGAAATGGATCCCAAGTCCAAAACTCTACTCTGTAAGTGTAAGAATGAACAGTGATGGTCTCTGAAATTATTATGGATATCTTAGCACTCTGTCCAAGCAAATCTTAAATATTCAGGTTGTCTCCAACCTTGTCAAGACTTGTTTTACATCATCCCTGTCAAAGCCTCATCATTTCAACCTTTCCCCCCTTCCCCAAACCAAAATTGAAGGAGAAAAAATTACTCTGCACTGTTCTATCTTTTTCAAAGAAGAAGAAATTATCTATGTCACTAGTACTTTACACCAGCAATCACACATAGGCCTGTTGATTTCCACAATAAAACAGCAGTGATCATTATTTACTATTTTCATGACATAATTTTGTCCCAAGCAAGATGGCTTCTGATGCTTTTCTGATTCTCAAGTAAATGCAGGATGCATCATGTGCATTTCATGCAGTCAGGAACAGTTTTTGACCTCCATGAAGATTTCTGCTTCATTTCAGAATGAATAATTCAGTTTCATTTACAATACCTTCTCCAGTCAAATCACCATTTCTTCACCACTGGTCATTATGTACAGAGTCTCTTCACAAAGTTAAGGCAATGCTAGATCATTCTTGTCTTCACAAAATTAAGGCAATGCTGGATCATTAATATTTGGATAAGCCTTTGAATGTGCACTATGTAATCTAATAGAGAATAACACTTGAACATATCATAAAGCTTTGCTGGAATACTGAACTATGTTGTCAATGCAGCCACCGAAGGAAGACGCTGCCGAGTTGAAGCTCGAGAACTTTGTGCCATCTCAAGATCATAAATTTCATCTCTAAGTCGTTTCAACTCCATCTGAAAAATTGAGGAAATATGTAAGTGACTGCTCAAGAGGAGTAGAACTAGCTATCAGTTCTACATTCATATTTTAACTTTGCTGAACAGAAGTGCCTATAAGCTTAACTCATCTGCCAATAATGAGAATGGTGTTTTTTAATTTTTGTACAAAATATGAGCCACAACTTCACACAAACTCATGGCAATAGAACCTAACAATCTCTGACCTCACCAACCCATATTGTTTGCTGACTTGTTGCAAAGCTCTGGTTCCTTGGTCAATTTTTCTACATTATACTAGTATGTACTCTAATTCTCTGAAGAGGATGTACCATGGGTAACTAAACTGCCAACTCACAAATTCATGCACTTTTTAGTGCTAGTAATTATATCTAGAAATTAATTCCCTAAATTAAAGAGCCATGCCAGTTTGCCTCTCCAACAGTATAATCAGGCTATAATGACAATCTTGTCTTGCAATTTTCCCCATTAGCATCTCCTGGACATTCAAGAGACATACAATGGGGAAAGATCAGTACAAATTATTGTTGGTTTCTACGAGTCCAAAGTTTGGACCTAATTGTGTTTTTTTCATCGTGGCATTCTTGATGTCACAAATTTGAGCTTGTAACTCTTTATATAGATCTAGCTCATGAACTCAAATTCCTGAGCCAGATCCTGAAATTCCAGTTCATGACATTTTACTGCATCTTCTTGAAGTAGAGTATCAATCCCTGCAGCAATTTTGTTCACCTTTCACAGAACTCAACAGTAATGATTTATTCACTACATCACACAGGAACCATCTGTGTATCATCGAAACATGTCCAACACAGAATGCAAAGCAAAGGTTCGGAATGCTGGTTAAGAATGAATGGCTATTGAGAAAAATGGATCGCAAGTTTGCAAATGTTCCAAGGGGAGCTCACCTGTTGCATTTCAATGACCTTCTTATGTTCTTCCAATTCTTTCTCCACCAGAGGGCCCGATGGTTTGGGTGGTAGGGCCACGGTCAAGGTGGGCTTCTTGGTGCGACTGTCCAATCCCATTGCTGCTTCCATATCATGGATCAGCACACGGCAGAGTTTTAGTTCTTTGCGAAGATCATTGATTTCATTGATAAGAGTTACATTTTCCTGAAAAATAATAAAAGAAAAAAAAGATGCACTGAATGACTGACAGCTCCAGTTGCAAACATTATATGGCACTGATAATCATTAAAATTTGATCAAATGATGAAACTTATCATAAATTTTGAAACCATAAGTGCAAATGTAATACAGTCGAGCCCATGTATGTCGAAACCGGATACCTCCAATTATTTATTAGTCGAAATAAAAAGAAATAATAGGTTTTTTTCCTTCTTTGCGTCTATTAATTATCCTTGCGTAAGACTTCTGATTAGTCCAACTGCTCAGCGCTGCCACAGAGGCAAAATCACCTCCTGGCGTCTTCCCCGCGTGGTACTAAACAACGCCGACGGCTTGAAAAACAAACAAGACGGTGCCGCGGATAGAGAGAGGCAATAAAACTGGACACTGCGGGTGCCAATAAGTAGCACAATAAGTAGGGCGTATGTATTACACCACCGCTGATAAGACAGTAGGGGGAAGAGAATGCGGGAGGGCTCGGCTGAAAAATCGATCGATAATTAAACATCTCGGCAGCAGTGTATACATACACTGGCCCATTGCACTGTGACGGTAAATAAACAAGAGGCTGCCCTCGTGACCTCCCCAGTGTGCTCGCTCGCTCGCGTACGGTTGACTCATCTTTATCATTTTCAACTTGAATTAAATTGAATTTGTCCTCTAAATAATGGCTTCCTCTAATCCTGTAAAGAGAAACCTCAAGACTCTTTCCATTGAGTCGAATATTAACATGCTCCAGGAAATCGACAGAGGTGCGATGTCGAAGAATGTCATAGCTGAGAAATATGGCGTTCCCGTTAGCACGCTTTCTACGATCTTGACAAACCGGGAACAAGTGGAAAAAGCGGCGGCCTCTTCATCTATTAAGCTACTACTCAGAGCGATTTCTTAGAAAAAGAAATAATCCCATTTAAAATACTTCCCCAATATGCCATCTTTAGTTACATCCCCTGTTGAATTACCCTCGTGACCTCCCCAGGGTGCTGGCTCGCTCGCATACGGTTGACCCGCCTTGGAAATCGTTAGTCGAATCCTGATTTCAACAACTCATTGGGGTGGTCCCAGCGAATTGGAGTTAAGCGGACTCGACTGTACATATGAGAATGCTCTATATTTGGAATGACTCATGATATCATTATCAATAAGGTGAGTGATGCTTTCCTCATAAATGAAGGCAATAATTACAAAAAATACAATCTTAAAGTCTGAAAAGATGAATTAAAGATTCTTTACACTTTTTCAAGCCTTAGTTGAGACACTGGTTCTTAACAATTTTGTTACAAATGTTCACAGTACACCATCCACTTAACACAGGGACAGCTCTAGACTAGTACAATAGAGGTGAGAATGGAGTGAGTTGACATGATGAAGACAGTCAAAATGAAATGCAAGGAAGGAAAGACAAAAGAAAAAGCTTCCTGCAGTATGAAAAGAATATAGGTGATGGGAACCCAGGGAGGCAGAGAAAACATGGAGATATGGCAGGAATCATTTAACACATAATCAACTTCTTCCCCATTCGATGAATTCGACTACGTTAAAACCTCAGTTCAGTTTGAGAGGCTTCTCGGACTGTGAATAGGTGGTCACACAGATCCAGTATAATCTGCTTTGTAGTAGGATTCCATTTGGCTAGATTCTCCACATCTACCTGGCATAATTGGGACAGCCAATAAACCAACAAAGAACTGATAGTTGATCAATGAATCCTGGGGGCTTGAGCAAATTTGTATAAATCTTTTTCACCGTGAGGCTGAACAGTAAAAACAATAACAACAATCATTTATTCCCAGCTCACCTGCATGATCCTGACATTGTCTGCCTTATGAATCTCTGAATCCTTCTCTAATTTCTTGCGAAGACTGGCCACGGATCTTTCTAGATGTTCCTTCTGGCGACTGAATTCCTTCTGAATGTCTGCATCAACACTTGCTGATTCCGTCTGAAATGGAGATGTGGAGGGGGAGGTGGGGGAAGAGGTAAGTTAAAATCATGAAAGGTGTGATCTTCTGGAAACGGTGAAAATGTAGTGTGGCAATACAGAGCTGAGATTTTTTTCACTTTGGATTTACCTTTCATTGTTGCATGCCAATAACAATATTCATAGTCATTATAGTTAAGAACACCATTACCTGTATTAGTATTGAGAACAGTTGGCCTTTACCTTCTTGTGTATTACATAGTTTTTGTGTATTACATACAGTCTGTAAAATTCAGTTTATGGACTGCAATATATCCACATCCAATATTCAGTCATTCCATGTCACCCACTGACACTATGTCCTATGCTGCACATGTGAGACATACTTATTATAACTTATTATAACTAACCTAACTTATTCTTCTATTGATATTGGATAAATAAAGAGGAACAAAAAAGTTTTGGTTCAAGTTTCACTGTCAGTTCTATCACTTCACATGCAAATATCACTGTTCAGTTTGAATGTGTACAGCTGCAAATCCATGATTCTCATGAGCTGAAAAATAAATTCTTGCAAAGATAATAACAGCAATTGCATAGAATTATAATTGCAATTTAAAAATGCTCCCATTTACGGTAACCCAACTGAAGACAACAGAGCTTTACTTGACCAACGTACTCAACATACAACATAAAATAAAAGTCTACATGAACAACAAACAATAACAACTAACCACTCTTGCAAAAAAAAAAAATGAGGAAAAATGAGTAACATTTCCTGATTACTGCACATCTTTACTGGTTGCAATGGTAGCACTTACTCTCTGAAGAAAACAAGCAAGAGACAGGACCGCCTAGTAATACTTATTACAAATTTTCATGAGCTCATATGTCTCTAGCTTTGATGATGTCTGCGTATTCACGTCAATTGGTGAGGAGTTGTTCATGAAATTCTGGCATAAACAGAAGAGGACTAGCCAGTGGCAACCGGACGACTGACTGACTGACTGGTCTTGCAACTTGGGCTTACAGTCTACCTAACATCATCATGTTATTAATCCAATGATTACACTTCTTAATTGCAATACCAGCTGTTAGGAGGCCCACACTTTAATATGCCTTGGGTTTGCAGAGTCCTCCTTGTCCATAATGAAAGATACATCAATACAAGAGATTTGCCCAGTGATTCATCCTCATATGCACTCTCCCAAACAGTTTCACTTGAATGTGTACATGAACTCACAATGTCTTCTTGGACATGTTTCTGGTACAAAGCTTTGATACTCTCTTTCAACATCTTGGGGTCCTGAATGTATCCCACACAGTTATGGAGATCTGTCTTGAATCTGCGGATGATGGCTTCTACATCACGCACCTGATATGAAATTAAAACAGTTGAGATTGACTGGTGAAGATTATAGCAAACATGACAGCCAATATAGATATTAAAAGTTCAAAGTTCAAAAAGTTTAATTAGGCAATAGGCCAACTCATGATTTCACAATATATAACATTCCTCCTCTTGACAAGCCTGTAAGGTTTCAGCCTTCCGTTTGTGTTTTTTGTTGTGTTCTCTTTTTTAAGCGAGAGGGAAAGGGAGAGGGGTGGGAGGTAAAATTCCATTCACAGAACCTCATGATGTATACTTGTTACTTTTCTAGCACCAGAACCGAATTTTACTTGCTCTAATTACATCTACACATGATGCAAAGGTCGACTTCACTCACCACACCCTACCACTACCAATACAGAGAAGTGAATGATGATCTAGACCAGCTGATATTAAAGCCCTCAGTCAGCAAATAATCAGGCAGGCAATAACACAGTGTAATGTACTGATGCTGCTGGGTGTTGCTCTCTGCTGGAGACATGGCATTATGAGAGTTCAACTAGTGGTATCAAGGTAAACACATCATTATATTCTCTTGTTGACTTCCATTATTATGATAAACCTGAAATACAAATGTATGTCTTAAAATGAAAATCCTTCCCTACCCTCTGTCTCTCTTGATGCATCTCCTTGTCTGTTGCCTTGAGTTTCTGTCGCAGTTCAGTAATATTGAGCTCAAGCTGAGTGTTTTGCTTGTGAAACCGCTCCAACTCGCTCTCCATCTGCACGCAGACAAAACATCAATTACAAGATAATACATTCAAACAATAATTGTACATTTGTGCCAAAAGAAGACCACACTATTTGAGCACTGTACTTGCTGGACTAAAACCCATGACAGCAGACCACACATTGAACAAAATTTGGATAAATGGCTTCTCCTCTCATTGCTATGTTGTTGTCTCATTTCAACTTTGTATTTTCATGTCTTATTCATCCATATTTGCAGAGTAACTGTCTGCTGTTGAGGTCATCCATTTTTGTTTTTCTAAACTACAACTTGCCATTTTCTAATCTCACTAATATCACCAGGATACAAATAGTAGATAATGTGTAAAGTACAATATTATGTCTAAGCCAATGTGCTTTATTCCTTAAGCTGCCGATGACCATGGCATACCTCCTGAATCTGCTCCTTCATGTTCTTGATGTCCATCTCTCTGGGCTCAATCTGCTTCTTCAGCTCCTTGATCTTGTAGTCCAGAACAAATTTGAATTTCTCAAGTTCCTGGTTTTTCTTCTTCAGGTCATAGATTCTCTTTTCCTGTGGATGGACAGGGGTTAAATGTTGGTAGAAAGCTTTAGTGGTACAACAGCTATGTTGATCAGAAATAATGTTATGTAATGAGAATGGTAGATTTACCCTATGAGTCAAAAAGAAAAGTGGGCCAATGTCTGCTATGTTGCAATAAAGCAAATAAATGTGAGAGAAGATGCTTTTCACACATATATTTTTTATTTACTGTTAAATAATATAACTCTCAAGGAAAACCAGATTTCAAACTCATTTTATTTTTGAATGAATTAGGGCTAACAAAAATATGTATCCCTGAATACTTTACTGGCTCATATTTTAGCCAAAATACATTGACAAGAGTTTTTGAAATATAATCTTCAGAAATGGCATGATGGTTGTGTGTTGGTGTATATCTGATGAATCCAAAGCCTGACCTTGTCCTGGATAGTATCATCTCTCTCCTGGATCTCTTTTTTCAATCCCTGGATGTCCTTCTCTAAGCTGCGGATGACGTTACTCAGTTTGGATGTCTCAGCCTGGAGTTTCTTGATCTCATCCTTGTGATCATCAATCTCCTTCTGCAGGCTGGTGAACTGGACACAGTAAGAGAGACAAACTTTTATCAACACGGTGCTCTCATCTTAAATCCACCTCTCATACATGAACACTGGTAACTTCATCTTTTGTTTTTTTTTAAAAGTCCTGATAGCTGGTCTCATTTCCTCTCAATTCTGTTGACACAATTCTTTCTAGCTCAATCTTTTTTCATTCTTTTTCTTTCTGCGTCAAGATAGTCAAAGTTTCCAGCACAAGTCTCATAACTCTCACACAGTAATGAGTACAGTTGTGGTCAACATGTAAACAAAACAGGATCAACAACGGAATGTGGCACATGTCATGCCTGTAGTGTTCATCCCAATCTTCCAATGTCCTCCTTCCTGACACGTTTCACCCTCTCTGCCTACATCTCCAACAAGAAAAAAAACCAACACATCATTTACCAGAAATATTTCTTTGTGATTTGCTGGAAATTTGGTAATAAGTAGATGAATCCCATGATTATTGTGGGTCATATAAACCCTGTAGGAAACACTACCAACTACACTTTTGGTAAATGAGAAATAATTGTATCTGCCCTTCCATACTCCGTAGACCTGGCATGTACACAGATCTGGTCCACCATGGTAGGACAGAAGAGTCTTTGCTTCAGCTGGCCAGCCTGGAGATGACTATAGCCCACCTGGACAAAGCTGGACAACAAAAATGACAAGACCAACAGAAAGAGTAAGAGGCTTTGGTAGATTACAACTTATAATAATAGTTTCTGTGTTTATCCTGTGATATAACTGTACCTTCTTCTTCATAATTCCGGTTTCTCCCTTGAGTCTCATATTGGCCTCCTTCTCATCTCTGAGCCTTCTCTCATACTGGTGCTTGATGTCCAGAATTTCTCTGTCAGCATCTTCCTCTATCTGCTTCTTGGTTTCCTCATACTCTCTACTCTGCTGACGAGCTTCATCATTGCTCTGAGAAGGAAAACAAATTTCATAATAGGCAGCATATAATTTTTTGAAACAACTGTTGCAATTTGTTTGACAAATAAGGAAGTTAAAAAAATGTATCAGTTAGTTGTTTGTTAATCCTCTGCAGTTTAAATTTAGTATACTCTGTCAACGCATCAATTTGCAGCAAATAAAGCACAGTGAAGGTAAGAGAATAAGAGTACTCATATTCACTGGCATACAAAGATGTTGATGATCAGAGATGAGATTGTATTAAAACTGGTATGGTGAGCACTGCATTTTGAATTCACTCTAATTTGAAAAGAGTATTTAACTCCAAAATGTTTTTAATTTTATGACTATAAGCCACCCCTGAAAATCAGAACACATCCAGCTTGATGATACATGACCCCAGCAAGACTGATGTTAGGGAATCTTGTGATTTCTCATTTGTGTAGATGACATGCACTTTCATAAAATCAACCTTACATTACAGCAGCTAGTAGGAGTATGTCTGCAGACACCTTCCTCAGTCAGGACCATTTGGCATGCAGTGATCACAAAAGCAGGTCTACAATAATGTACGAACCATCAATGGCACTTAACAAATATGTGACGCAGGCAGATCCAGTGCTGTCTTAACTCCCATCCTCTACACTGGTGTTTCATGCCCCTAAATCATTCACGGGTTCAAGTGTTTATACCAGAAAGCCTTCACAAACAAACCCACAGTACACAGTACACTGTAATCCCTAGCACCTGGGAGAGACTAAAACACACACATACACAGAGTCTGTTCCCACTACTAGTATTTCCCCCATGCTACCTGTTCCAGTTTGGTTGTCATCTCCTGCAGTTTGGTCTCGTAGTATTCTGTGAGTTCCTCCAGGGCTCTTTCCTTGCTCTCTTCCATCTCCTGTAGCTGGCGGTCATAGTCTTCCTGCATCTTCATCATCTTAGCCTGCTGCTCCTGGAACTTCTCATACTCCAACATCAGCTTCTGGTTGTTGGCAGATTCTGTTATCATGGTGAGAAAGAGTTGTGATTATCTTAGCTGACATAAGATTTGCTGCAATCACTGACATTATGATTTTAGTCATTCAGTAAACCAGTCACTCAGGGAAACAATGTGTACCCTAAAATCAGTAGACTGACTGATTACTGTTTCAAGACAGCAAGTAAGCAAGCAAGCAATCAATTCATCAATCGACCAACCTGTCTACCAGCCAGCGAGCCAGCCAGTGTGAGCCAGCCAGCCAGCTAACCAACAAACCACTCTGCCTCTTGGGCAATCAATCAACTGCCTATTTGCTGGTTATCAGTCAATCTGCTGTCTACCTCAACCAGTCAGCCACCTAGCCAGCAAGCCAGCCAGCTACCCCAACCAGCCAGCCAAGAAACCAGCTGGATGCTCACTGGCAAACCACCCTATCCCATGAAGTTTGATAACATACCAATTTTAAAACAAAATGATTAGATACATAACTGTCACGGGTTAAGAAATCAAGTACTGTGCTCTCTTCAAAATAATATTAAAATTACAAACCTAAATCCTGCAGTTCCTTTGCATGTTTGTCCATGAGCTCTGCCATCTCCTCCTCATGTTTGGATTCCTCTTTGTCTTTGTCCGTTTTCAGAACCTAAAAAATGTAATCAATCAAACAATCCATAACAGGACGTCCAGCATGACAGTTTGATTATTGTCACTGGATGTACACCGGGTGAAACAAAAAAGTTGAAAATGTTCTTGCTCAAGCAGCTCGCTTTGCCACAGGGAAATAATGTCACAAATAAGGTGCCCAGTTTTAAAGGCTAAAATCACTCATAAATAAGCTGAGACCAGAAAATAGAAGGGAATATTCTGCGTGAAACTACAAAACCACATAAGAGGAGACACTGCTTTATTGCGACTTTTCAATGCTAGACATTTCTTACCAAAAGCTACAGTTTGTAGAAGTCAATAATGAGATGCAAATCTTCACATGTAACTATGATTTCTATATTCTCATGAAGCTGCCATTAGGCACTCCACTCCACTACAAAATTTAAAGGGGAAGTCTTTATTCAGTTACATTTTCATATCTCATATAAACAACTTTGCCTAATTGCAACTCCAAGGCATCATCATTATAATCACATGATTTCAGCAAAATATATGATTATACAGCTGCATCTTCAGCTTTTCACTCCGAATATTTGAGTTCATAGGATCTCATTCTAATCTCTGTCAATGTTTAAACATTACTCACCTGATTCTTAGTCTTCAAAGATTCCATCTCCTGAATGAATTTTTCTGTGAGTTCTTTCATCTTCTCATTGTAGGTCATGTCTTTTAGTCGTAGCTGGTATTCATTCTCCATCTTCAACTCTTCCACTCGGGAGTTCAGGTCTGACACTGTGGAGTTCTGGAAAAAGTAGAAAACAAAAATTACTTTGCTCTCATGCTGCTTCATTATTTGACACAAAAGAATTTTTCTGACTACAAATTGCTTTGCAACATACAGTTTAACAATGACTTGAAAAATGAATCTTTATGTCAGAAGTAAAATGAGTCTTTATGTCAGAAGTACTACAAACATAAAACATAAAAATCACTGTCATCTGTTAAACAGGTATATACAGTGTTGCTTTCTGCCTTCATTATTAGATGATTAGACACTGTTTTAATCATATAAAGTATTGCTTGTTGCTATGCGTAAACATGACCACTGAGCAAATTCAAGAGTATTGGAGATAATGATACTAAAACTTTAATAAAGCAGACAAAACACAATGTGGGGACATTTTGTAACTCACCTTTTCCTCTAGATCACTCTTTGTGATGAGAATCTCCTCAGCCCAGCCCACCTCCTTATCTCTCTTGAGACCTCGTCCCTCTTTGTCCTGGATCTTCCACAGAACGATGGAGGCGTCTTCAGCAATACTCACCAAGTACTGATCATCAAATGTTATTTTCATCTGCAAAGCAAACAGTATGTATATTCCACTACACTGTCATCAATAATCTCTTATCTGAGAGTTAAAATAATGACATTACGATAGCCAGTTAAGATCTGAGTACGATACTTTGAAAAATGTACATGTAAATAAATGCATAAAAAGACCACATAAGTCAGATCACCAACTGCAGGACTGGTCCTCTCTAGGCACAACTATAAATACAGGTAAAACACAAACAAAACACAAACAAAAACAATGGGAAGCCACTTGGGAAATGCAACTGAAATATAACCTCACAGAATATGGTCTAGACTGAACACATGAAACTTAACAGAACAGAACTTCATGAATAAGACGTTGAAGTGATAAAAACACATAATGTAAAGAGAACAGCAACAAAACAAAGTAAGATGTAAACAACATGTTAACAAAAAACATCATCAATACATGATAAAAAGAACAAAGACTGAATTATTACACAGCTCAAAATTATATGAGGTAACTCTGGCAACTATTTTATTATTTCAGAATCCCAGTGACTCGAGACCCACCTTTACGATCGGTGCTCCATGACCCTGGTGTTCTGTCCAATCACCAGGCACAGCTAAGGGATATTTCATCGACCACAGGGTGCCTTTCACGGTACCAGCGAAGAGCATACGGCCTGAGTGAGATAATGCTACTGTTGAGAGGGTCATCTCCCCGGCCGGAACCTCTCGCAGGATCTGTTAGATGTTGATGGTAAATTCAAATACATGTACACAATTTCTGCTAATAAAAATATGTTCAAGAGCATGAGGTTTGCTGAACATAATTTCAATCAGGCATTTTACTAGTAATACAAACTCACTGCTGAACATAATTTCAACCAGGCAATTTGATAGTGATACAAACTCACTGCTGAACATAATTTCAACCAGGCATTTTGCTAGTGGTACAAACTCACTGCTGAACATAATTTCAATCAGGCATTTTGCTAGTGGTACAAACTCACTGCTGAACATAATTTCAATCAGGCATTTTGCTAGTGGTACAAACTCACTGCTGAACATAATTTCAATCAGGCATTTTGCTAGTGACACAAACTCACTGCTGAACATAATTTCAATCATGCATTTTGCTAGTGGTACAAACTCACTGCTGAACATAATTTCAATCAGGCATTTTGCTAGTGGTACAAACTCACTGCTGAACATAATTTCAATCAGGCATTTTGCTAGTGACACAAACTCACTGCTGAACATAATTTCAATCATCCATTTTGCTAATGGTACAAACTCACTGCTGAACATAATTTCAATCAGGCATTTTGCTAGTGGTACAAACTCACTGCTGAACATAATTTCAATCAGGCATTTTGCTAGTGACACAAACTCACTGCTGAACATAATTTCAATCATGCATTTTGCTAGTGGTACAAACTCACTGCTGAACATAATTTCAATCAGGCATTTTGCTAGTGGTACAAACTCACTGCTGAACATAATTTCAATCAGGCATTTTGCTAGTGACACAAACTCACTGCTGAACATAATTTCAATCAGGCATTTTTGCTAGTGGTACAAACTCACTGCCTTTGTGCTGACTACACTCACTGTAAAGACTTAAAACAAGCAAGGACAACTGCATTCCTTTCTAAGGTGAATCTGAGGATTTGTTACATTCTTCGAGAACTCTGTTGGAAGTTCTCCTGTACAATGATATCCTCGCTTTCCTTGGTTTCTACAGTTGTTTAGACTAAAGGCAGGCATAGAGGCTTTAGGATGCACCTTGATTTACATGAATTACTTTGATAATGTTCCAGTTTATTCAGTGAACTTTTTCCAAATTATGAATAGCACGTTTACAAACTGAGCTTTAGTAAAAGAACGCAGACCTGTGAATCAGCAATCTCTTTCAATGTCTTGTCTGAGCCAACTGCAAATGTTGCTTTACCATCTGGGGTGACTGTCACACCTGTGTAGCTACATGACTTCCACACACTCTCACTTGTCCTCTTCCCTGTAAAAGTATCCCACTCATACACGGCGCCGTCCATGCCACAGGATATTAGCTTACTATCGTCAGCGCTCCACACCACCGCCCTCACTTTGCTGGAACATGTAAGAATGAATCTCAACATTACTTCCTATGAATAAATTGTAACTGTATTAAACATGATGACTAAATAAGGCCAGAAATTAGTTAAATATTTCATCATAGGACTGACTGAAAAGAATCAAAAGCAACTAAGGAACAGTTGTGACTTATTCAATCCAGCTAGATCCATGACTTTTTGCTATACCCCATATTTGGTACATCTGGGTAAGAAAATTAAATGAAAAGAGTCTTACCCATTGTGACCTTTGAGGTTGTTTATGTTCTCAAACGTGGTGGTGGAGTAAAGCTGGATGACATTGCCCATCACTGAGGCAAACAAATGCCCACCATTGCTGAATGCACACTGCGGAGAATGATGAAAACAAGATGAACATGTTAAATTACAGTACTTATGGGAGAGAATATCATAGATTATATTTAACACCTTGATAAATTGCAAACAGATTCTTATTCCTCCCACACTTTATGAAGTGACATGATGGGTAGGGGGAGAGGAAAGAAGGGAGTTGTAGATAGCGCACAAGGGTTTGTCAAAATGTAGTTTCAAAATGACACTGGATTACTTGAGTTACTTAAATGTGATTAAGGGGATTGATGTCAAGAGATTAGGGTTACAGCCCTCTCTTATCCACCCCACATGTGTACAGTAATTTATCTACATGTATTCATAGCCAGGTGTAGCAGCAGAGGATTTTCTTAAACATCATGTCAGTTGTCTCATTGTAGGTCACTTCCTTCTTAGGTTTTTGGTGAAAGACAGAGTTCTGACATCTGTAGACTTCCTGAGTTGTTCTCCCATGATGTGTAATGAGAAGTTTAGCCCCATAATTTTCAAGAGGGCAGTATCCAAATCCAAAGGGTTTTAAGCAACGACTGAATGAGTGAAACAAATGAAACTCTCACCTCTCTACAACCTCTGACTGTGAACTCCTTGAATGTCCTGATATCATCAATCAACAGATTCATCAAACGGAGTTTGTCACTGAAGCCTACTAGAATATACAAGCCGGAGGGATGCAGGGCAATACTGTAGGCCTCCTCTGCAAATACTTTGTGCAGTTCCAAGTTGCTGTGGGAGGTATGGAGAAAATGGTTCTTGCAGTGGATTTATTAGTCAGATATGTTTACAGGAGCACAGGAAATGTCATCATACAACAGAACATGTGATAATAAGGTGTTGTTTGTTCTGGACTTTTAAAATCTGTTCTTTGAAAAATGTCCCAATTAGCCCCTTTGCCTTCACATATTTTTCAATCACTGAGGTCACTAAATCACCACTCTTTCATTGACAAGTGTATGAAGGAGAGTTTATATGCCTAGTCTATATAATAGGATTTACAAGTATGTCTGACAGAACAGGGGCACACTGTTTCTTAGATCTATTGTTACATTCAAGAATTGTTGTAACAAAAACCAAGCATATACATATATACCATACGAACCAATGAAGTTAACTAGCTTGAATGCATTTCTTTCAAAATCATTTTATGAACACTTGTGAAATCCGGAAATTTACAATTTGAGCAGTCTACAAATAAAATCACTGCCTCACGACCATTACCTGCATGGCACATGACATGAAAATGAACCCCATACCACTGTCATTTTTATATTTGACGCCAACACACTACAGGAACATGGCAAAATTGCACTCAAATTGAAAAGAAGAGTAATTGGTAGTATTTTTTTGCCTTTATTGCATAGAACATTTTCTTTTTCCGAAAAATGTTGTGATTATATAATATATCCAACAGGGTGGATTGCTATTCAGCTGCACTGGCATAAAGCTAGGCTATGTTTCTTTTCAGTAATGTGCTTTGCTAGCTTGTGTACCGCCAGAAGTATTCTCATCATAATTCGAAATCTACTGGCCTATATTATCATAATTACTTTGCGGTATCTGCAGTTTAAAACAAACTACCACTAAAACCATTTCGCTTTTCCCATTGCACGGTGATTAAACCAAGATGTTTTCTTACACTTTAGTTTATCCTTTGATGCCCATCGCTCACTGCTGGCGATCCCATGAACTGGCAATTATCTTGTCATGACCCAATTTATAACTACCCAGCTGGTGTAATCAGGGGGAGATAACTGGGTAGGGTATATAAGTTTGAAATTTTGTTTCCCCATCAACTGGCCAGTGCATGTTTACACTGATTTCACTGTTGTGTTAATTCACTTTGTTTCTTAATTTGGCATTAAAAATATTTGAAATGTATTAGATAGTATTGGAGTTATAAAGGTTGTTCAACAGTGTGTAAATTTAATAAGTGCTCGTGTGTAGGGATAATATGATTACTTATTGTTCATTTATACTACCGTGAATTTTCAAAATTACTGTCTTCATGGACACCTAACACTTGTACAGTGATTGTAGCGAAAAAAAAATTTTGAGTCTTCATACATAATTAAAAAGTTACGGAGTTTCAAAGTTGCTAGGTCCCAATTTTTACTTGCATACATAAGCTTGAAGGTTGTCATAATTATGTTATTGTGTGAAGAAAAAGTTTGCATTGTTTTACATATATTGTAGATGATCGGCTCTTGTTATTAAACTGTTTCATCTCACCTCTAAAGACATGATGGGTCATTCTTTGGAAAACCATTTACCACATAGACAAACAAACACTCAGATTGTGCGAAAAACGATGTCTCACGAAACAGCAGAGAAAAACAGATCAAAAACTTAGGAATGTCCAAGACTTAAAGAAATACATTTTGATTATCTACCACATAAATATTGATCAATACACTGTGGACAAAGAAATACATTTTGATTATCTACCACATAAATATTGATCAATACATTGTGGACAAAGAAATACATTTTGATTATCTACCACATAAATATTGATCAATACATTGTGGACAAAGAAATACATTTTGATTATCTATCACATAAATATTGATCAATACATTGTGGACAAAGAAATACATTTTGATTATCTATCACATAAATATTGATCAATACATTGTGGACAAAGAAATACATTTTGATTATCTATCACATAAATATTGATCAATACATTGTGGACAAAGAAATACATTTTGATTATCTATCACATAAATATTGATCAATACATTGTGGACAAAGAAATACATTTTGATTATCTATCACATAAATATTGATCAATACATTGTGGACAAAGAAATACATTTTGATCATCTATCACATAAATATTGATCAATACATTGTGGACAAAGAAATACATTTTGATTATCTATCACATAAATATTAATCAATACATTGTGGACAAAGACATACATTTTGATTATCTATCACATAAATATTGATCAATACATTGTGAACAGCAGGGATGCTACAAGAAAGTGGAAAACTACAAAGTTTTATTGAAACATTTGAACTTCAGACCAGCCCACAGCTCACCAGTTTAATACCCTAGCCCAATAAGTGAAAGAAGTGATGGATTTTTCTCCCCACTCCCTACACTATCTTGTAAATATTGAATAATATTAGTAATAGCGTTGGACTGCAGAAGTGTCTGTACCAATTCTATCTTTTAATCTAACAGCGTGTGAAATGAATGAATTCTTTTGAACTGGATGTCTGAAATCATCCATTTGTAAGCGTATACTACTGAGGAAACATGTGTATTGCTCAAATCTGACACTTTTACTGGTCACCCTAATTCATGTATAAAGAATTTGCACTCAGAAGTAACCACTTCTGTTATCTGACATGTAATGCCGTCTCAGATGATAATGAGTATCTTGGATAACAGGCTCTACAAGCTCTCCTTGAAATGAAGTGCGAGCAAATCTTGTTTTGTCTGTTTCACTGTTCTTTGTTCTTGCATCATTTAGAAAATAGTCGCAGCTCACAGTGGTATAAGAAAGTTATAGATGATTAAAAACAATAAGTCACACTTTCATGTTTTCACAATTTTAGCCACTTTTGACCTGCCACTTAAACACATCAAATATTAACAAATGTACATAAAAAAAAAAAGGCACATAGATTGATGACTTAAATGTACATTGTTAAGTATTTTTGCTTCCTTATTCAAGTTAACCCAGAGTTTGAAAGCCTTAAAAACCATCATAAAATAACAAAAGTGCATAAGAAAAACAGCCCGCCCAAGCCACGACAGTGCAGGTAGACTTGCATTTGCAGAGGAGGTCATGACCACAATTTGATTCAAATGGCTGTCGGTAATGACGGTTAGCCTAGTTAACTAAAAATCAAGTCGTTCGTCGCCGTGATTACCTCATAAAGCATTAATGATTCATCACTACACATTGGGAATGATGCCCTATTCCTCATCTCACATGAAAAATTCAGGCTATCTAGGAAAGGTGATCTGTGGCTTGAAATACAGATGCAGACAGAAAGGAGAAGAATCGAAGAAAGTGACATACCAAGTCTCATAATTCCAGATCTTGACGGAGCGGTCCATAGAGCAGGTAGCAATGAGTGGTTTTCTGATGCAAACATCCAAGCCAGTGATGGGAGCATTGTGGAACACTTGAGACAGGACTTCAAAGTGTGCCTGGTCACCCTGGCAGGACAGAACAACTAGTCTGTATTAGACTACTTAGTGTATGTAGCTATCATCATCTTCTACATTATTATCACTGTCATTTGTCAATAATGTCAGTGCATATCATCTAGTCAAACAGCTGAAGCATTGTGTTGTTGTTGTGATCTCAAGATGTAGAGTACTCTTCTACAGCCATCGCTGACATGTAATTATTGAATTTGATGTGAAATTATACACCTGATTGTTCTTATGATTATCACTATTATTACTTTCACAATAATTATGTAGAAGAATCTTAACCCTCATAATGCGAGTGAAAAATAAATTTTCACCGATCCCCAACCCCTCTAAATGTAAGCGTGAAATTTTTTGCATGTTGATGGCTACTTGGGAGAAGCTTGTAATGACCTTGTGTGCTGCCTTACATCCTCATAGGGGAGCGGCAATCTTCACCCAACACTGGGTGATGTGGCAAGGACATTGTGTGGACCACAGATGCCTGAAGCTAGTTAAGAACTTTGATCAATGTAAAAATATACTGCTTAAAACTTGCGCACATCAAATTTCAAGGCTAAGGTACCAATTTTTCAGGCATATGGTGAAGTGCACATGCTGTTTCTATTACTATTACTAACATAAGCATCAGCATCATCTCTTTCATCTCCTCTTCAGCAACAGCTATAGAACACAAAAGGCAGGAGTGGCCTCACTCAGCTGTAGAATCGTCCTAGAGCTATACTGACCTTGCTGAGATCTGCGCTAGACAGGGTCAGGTAGTAGAGCTGAGCCTGATCAGTGCTGGCAACTAGTGTTTCCTCTGAGGGACTGACAGTCAAGCAACGGATTATTTGTAGCTGTGACATTGTTGGGTCTTGGCTGTTACAAGGGTCAGCAGGAATCTAGAATGGACATAAAGGAAAACAGCTGGACAAAATATGACAGATATGACAATCTAAAACAATCAATATAAACGACTTTAATGTAACATTATTGTCAATGTTATGATGTGGAAAATGCAAGTGTCTGAGCGCAAAAAGAAAGAATGACTTGCACATCACCATCTAAAAATATGGATGGAGCAGACTGCATCAGCTGGGGGGCATTGTTGGTGGATTTTATAAAAAAAGCTAATCATTTTGCAATCAAGATTAGAGGAAATAAATTTGAAAGGGAAGTATTTGTTGCTCCTCAGCATATATATGCCAAACTTCACTCACAAGTATTTTTAGTGTGGAGCAAAGTACAAACCCACATAACTGCTATATAGGAACATGGAAAACAGTTCATTTAATTTGTAGCTTGTCTTTGCTAATTGGAAGGTGTGGTCTACTTGTCAATGGTGGAAGTAAAAGACTCGGTCTTGGCAAAAGTTGCCACTTTATTTTTCGAGAGTTAACATTCAATTTTTCAAATAAAGTAGCAACAAAACTGCTGTCAATATCTCCACCTCATCCCTTCCCCTCCCCTATCCCAAAGAACATACAATTCTGATCAAATTATTCGAATAGTACCAGAACAAGGCTGCTTTCATATTTATATGTATATTTCTAATCTCACATTCCATAACATAACAAATGTTAACCCAGTATTCATTTCACAATTATGTCAACAAGCTCTCACCATGATTTCCCTGGCTTTCTTGAAATATTCTTTATCCTCAGTTTTCTCAAAAAGGTAGACAGTTCCTTGTCCAAATGCACAAGCAAAGCCCTTTGAGTAGGAGACTAGGGCTGAAACTTGTATCGCTGGGGAGGAGCCTCCTTCCTCAACATTAGACCTGGGCAACAAACATAACATAAGAAATTAAGGACTGAGCCTGAAGCAAGCAATGAAAATGTTCCTTTATTATAGAAAAATCAATCTTGTCTAATGCAACTCCTCAAGAGCATGGAACAAATTAAAAGGAGCTGCAATTATCCATTTACTTTTATGTAGAGTTATAGCATTTTGTTGCATGGAAAGTTGTGAGATTAAGTGGAAGTTGCAATTACCTGAATTGTGATTCTGCAGAGTGGGATATACATATAATAATCTTCACCATGAACACCATACCACACACAGAGCCCTGCATTATATATCAGTTCAAAAGAATGTTTCAGTCATATGACTTGATCTGAATTGGGCACAAAACCATTTCCATATCTTCTAGTTCCTGATCCTTGCGATAGTTCTACCTACCACTATCAGCTGAATGTTTGACATGCAAAACAGTGGGCGATTTTCACTTTTAAGCCGGCCATTTATTTTAAACCATCTGATGAGAGAGCAAAATTTATCTTAAATATTGTCTATGAGTGATGCAAAGGTCAACCACACTCATAACATCTGGCAAAAGCCAAAGAAACGAATTACAGGCTAGACAACCCAGTATCAAAACACTCATTTAGGAAGTTACCCAGCAAGGTAAAAACATGGTGTAATGCACTGATACTGCGAGTACACTTGCCTCTGTTGAAGGTTTAGCTTTAAGAAACTTAAAGAATATTTTCACTGGCATAAATCATTCTGTGAAAGGGGACCACATGTTAAACACCTTTGTCTACTCAGCATGATAAGGGTTTCATTGAGTGGGGAAAAAAATCCAAACTTGCCTGTCATAAGTAGGAGCAAGATTAAATTCATTCTTGACCTCTCCAGCCTCAAAGAGCAGGAGGGTGCCAGTATCAGTACCAACAATGATCCTCTCCTCTGACACCCATGCATGGCACAAATAATTCTGTGGCTCCATCTTCTGAAAGTTGAATGGTTTCAGGTTTCCTTCACTGTAACGGAAGTGTCGGAATACTGTATTCCCAACGACACACAGCTGGGTATTATCCTGGGGGTTGAAGCTTACCTGATTTCAGGAAAAAAACAATGTCATTAGAAAATTTGAAATAAAAGACAATAACATCATATAAAAGATGAATCTTCTCTCAAATACCACAGAAATTGTTAGAAATGTGGCGATGTGACCATATAGACTATCACATAAAATCATATCTGCATCAGTGGCATTGGAGTCATAACTGTGGCTAATGCAGAGTCTAGCTTTTAAGTCTTTTGCAAGAGCAGTACACTACCACATACTTGTACAGTAACATGTGGTGGAATGAAATTTAATCAGTCTATCTCAACAATCAGCATTCAACATACTTGATAAACTTCAGAGTTAGGGTTCTGAGGGTTGGATGTCTTCGTGGTGGCCATGACCTTAGACTTTTCCCAGGTCCAGTACAGCAGGGTCCAGTCAGGTTTGCCGCCCTGTGCCACTAAGTACTTGGAGTCAGGAGAAAATGCCAAACTTATATATTCCCCAGACTGGACATCATTAGAGCTCAGTACTTTTTTCTTCCGCAGTGAATGTAAGTCATAGATTGTGATGGTGGGTTTCTCGCCCTTCTCTGCGATGGCCACATATCTGCGATTTGGGCTGACAGCTAGGGCTGTCATTCCTTCACTTTTGTCAGTCCCTGTGATGAAAATATTTAAGATTATTTTGTACTGTCTCATAAATAAATATAATCATGCTTTTCTTATTGAAATTTCCTAGGAGATAAGTTATCACTGATGCAACTTAAACTTTACCTTCCAACCATTTTATTTCTTATGGTAGTAGAACTTGAGGTAAAAGCAGTATAATATTCTGTTGCACTTTGAAAGAAAAAAATCAATCCCTATACTCTAACGTTTCAGTACCTTGTGATGTAATTTGTAATTAAATAAATAATATAGTATAGAATGTGATCAAGGATTGAAAAATTGCTTGAAAAAGCTGTCACAGTTTCCTCTGTGTTAGTGATGTAAGCTGTGATTTGCTCGTGAAAATCCCAGGGCATGCCAGGATACTGCATAATTTATGTGCTTCAATATATTATACCTACAATGCCTCCCTTCATCTCACTAAATGCAGCCCTTACCCTTACACAAGACAACCAACAATAAAAAAGAACTAATATAAAATGCTGCTGTATAGAAACTATAATGCAGTATAATCAATGCTGCTCTTATATTTCATACCTGGAATGAATCTCTGCGATTTCTGATCAATATTGTACAGGATACAGTTTGAACCAGCGGGGTAGACGATAGTTTGCTCATCATGATAAGCTATGTTGCCAGTCACCCCTGGCTTCAGGCCAAAGATATATCTGGCCTGGGCGATGGCAATAGACATCCTGACTGTTTTGTATCAGCACGTCAGTCTATCTATGTCAATATAAAGAAAATCGAGAAATCTAAACGTAAAACATTAATGAGAATAATCAGAAACGGTGGCAAATTATAAGAAATTTTGTACTTGATTTTATAAGTAAGCATTGATCAGACAGATACTATGTGGCAATATTCAGGCTCTCTATCACTTAGTATATGGTTTAAGATTATGAAAAAGGACAAACATAGGGTTACGAAAGAAAACGCACTAATGTGACAACCCCTGGTTATTACTACTAGGCCTATCTAGGAATACACTCTCCTGCGTGCTTTCTCTTTCCCAGCCCTGTTCCTGATATTAAGCCATTTGCAGGCACAAGGTGGGGAAGAGCCAGTATTTTGTCACTTATGCCACATAATAAACTTGCAAGTATCATGCTAACAACCAAAGCCTGATAGGATTCATGGCCAGTGTCCTACTTACTAAGGAGACTAATGAGCATCATATAGCGACATTGCAATCATTATCAGAATATCTGGATATTGAATATACTGACAAACAAGTGCTTGTTTCCTTTTTCTCAATGATGAGATATATTTCATAATTCTACATACAATATCAAACCTCAGAATCACACCTGAAATAAGTGGGTGATAGTCCAATCACAGGCAAATTTCCTGTTACCCGTTTGGAGCCACCATCAGTGCGTTGACAAGTGTTGCTATGGGCGACGACTTACCTCCCTTGTTAAGCGTAGTAAAGGTGCAAATGCCCATTCGGTTAACTTTTTATAACCAAGGAAAAAGCATAAACAGCGAAATGCTATAATTTATAGGAGCAAACAGTCAAGGTAATAATTAATTCAATTTTACTGAATGAATTTTTTAAAGTGTAAAATTATTGTTGCTGATACTGTCCTTGATTTTATACCGGATGCGGATGTACAAAAACGAAAGTTGTTACCAGCCATAAGGTACACACGATTACTTATTTCGATAATATTATCAACAATTCTTATAATATCGATTCCATGTAAGAATTTAGATTAGCATATTATACATCAGCTGTGACATTGGTATCGATGTAACCAAAAAAGCTATACTCGGCTGAGGAATCGGGGGCTATATTAACAGCCGCAAGCCTTGCCACTCGCTGGGATTTCCCCCCACGATAGTGTGAAGTGGCTTTACCAAACATCAATTTCCCCTGCCTAAGAAAAATTGCTTTTCGAAAGTAGACTAGTTAGAAAAAAATCCTGAAATTTAGGGGACAGTGAGTGAAATTCCTTGTTTTCTTCTTTTCAACAGTGAATTTATAGGATTTTTAGCATCAGATCTGTTTCAAAATTGTGCATAGGTAGACTAAATGTAGGGGAAAATAGCTTTCGCTGTAGGGAGTAGGGAGAAAGTGCATGACGAGAGTGGCAATGCCAATAATAAAAATTCTTGCATTTCATTTTCACTTTGCGGAACCGACTCACGTTCCTCAAAAAGGACAATGACCGGTTGAGGACATAGGTAAATGAGGAAATGCATGCTCAGTCGGTAACAGGCAAAAAGCGACTGGTGAAAATCTAGGTGCTTGCCTAAACTAGTCTAGATTAAGATTTTGTTCTATTTATCGTCAATCGTGCTTGGCGAACGTGACTTTGTTATCGTAACTCTTGACTAGTCTAGAGAGATTGATTGGATGGGGTGCCATGGATTTGTCTAGTCTTTGCCAGCTGTTATTGTCAGGAGTTGTGGCACTTCACAGCAGTGCATATCAAAGAATAATTTATGCAAACTACAGTCCTAGATCTAAAGACTAAGTATAGAGGCTTGTTGTTTTATTAGATGACTTTTAAGACAATCATTTTCAGACATTTTCATTAAAGGAACAGGGATAGCTATCTGCTTCACACTCACAGCCTTAAAAATCCGCAATATTTTTTCATAAATTTTCAACCCCTTACACGTTTTCTTCGCCCGAGCGCTTCCGAGAAAATGCAGCTTGAAAGTCGGGATTTTCACACCGTGCGGGCCGCCATAACTGGTCGTCCGGTCAGCGTGGGAATAAGGCGTGACGTCATAAAGCGAGAGCGAGCTAATACTTACTAATAGTCGTTGTGCAAAGAGAATTATCAACATGCAATAACTTTCCTTGGTGCTAAATTTTATGCCTTTTTTTTTTTTTATATATGATCATTAAGTCTTTTGTTGAAGACTGTGAACAAGTGCCTGACTGATTGCAATGCTGTAATCTTAGAAAAAGCAGGATGAATATTGGATAAAAGAAGCATCTGTCTGGGCACTGAGTGAGTCGCTTTTTTAATGTATATATAGCCTATGTATGGTTGTCTGGGCCGTTTTCCCCCTTGTATTGTTTAATGAGCTCTCAGTCTCATTGGTCTACGGTTCTTACATTCTCTATCATTTGCCTGAGGGGCACATAGGTTGTTAAGATGTTGCACAGCAGGATAGGATTTGATTGACAAGTAACTATTGTCTCAGGCAGTGTTTTCTGTGTTAGTTACATCACTAGTCATAAATCAATGAACATGCGTCGAAGAGCCGGTCAAACAGCTGGCATATCGACGTGAAAATAGTTTGACACTCTTATGTTGGCCAGAGATGACCACGGGAATAATTTGGAGAATACTTGTGAAATATTTGGAAAGAAAGAACTGGTCTCCGCGATCAAAGAGAAAAATGAAAAAGGCCATAGCAGTTNCAAATACAAATGAAACCTTGTATTATAAAATTTAAAAAAATTTTGAAAAAAAAAACAAAGCAAAAAATCTGGTAGTACAATATACTAGTCTAGTTTCGCAATGGTTGGACAGATGTTCACAATTCTTGGACAGGTTTAAAAAAACATGGCAAACCTTGGACAGGTACCTGACAGTTGCCCATAATTTTTTAATAGACTATGACTTTATTGGCTGAACTTTGCTGTCCCACCATAATTTTTGCTAAAAAATGTGCGTCTATTAGCCACTTTCGGTTTCTATCTAGGTCTTCCCAGACCGGAGATAAATGAGTTCAAACGAAGGATACCAATTTTTTTAGGCTATGTGTGTTCGCAGCCGTGACACTACTCTAGTCCAGAGAGAGATTGGATGAGGTACCGTGGATTAGTCTGTCTTTGAATGTAATGTGCAATCAACTGTTATTGTTAGGAGTTGTGGCACTTCACAGCAGTAGCAATGCATATCAAAGAATAATTTATGCAAAGTACAGTTCTAGATCTAAAGACTAAGCATAGGAGGCTTGTTGTTTTATTAGATGACTTTTAAGACAAGTACAGTATTTTCAGACACTTTCATTAAGTGTCTGATAGACTAGACAAGATAAGACCTTACTTTACTCATATTGTTTGACCTTTCCAGTCAATTAATTTATCAGCTTGAGTCAGGGTTGGTGTCTTTGCAATCAGGATTCAGGGTTCACCCATCTGTGTTTCTGCCATCTCAAGGTAGACTATGCCTGGATGAAGTGTGCATTTCTGTCAACTTAGGCCTGCTACTTACTAACCAGACAAGATCAGCTGTTGGAATGTGTGAGATGTGGGAAGTCATTAATAAACATTGGAGAAGAAAATAAAAGAAAATAAAAACATGGAACTATTTTAGGAAACTCACTCGGAGAGCAAGGCAACAGAAGATCTTCAGAGAAAGATCCCCCCCTCTAACAAGTGTTTTGGCCCTTTGACTTCCTGACACTCTCAAGGGGCTGGGCCACACTTGAGACTCCCCAGTGTCCTTCTGTTGAATTTTTTTTTTCCCTGCCTCAAGAGGGATTTGAACCCACAACCTCCAGTAAGTTAATTCTTTGCTTCATATCATCTTTGCCACCATGAAGCCATAGTGAAAGTTGCATTTTAGGTACATTTAAACTTACTGTGCAACATTCCACTGTTCACTATATTTAGTCCATATCCATGCTGAGCTCTTTTCCGCAGACTCCGCCAGATCCTTCAGTGTACGTGATCGCACCCGTCCTCGTATTCCAAGCAACTTAAGTAGGTCGTAGACCGAGGTGCTGACCATACACCTTGGCCCTACTTCCACAGCCATTACTCTTAGCCATTATTCCTGCTCTTCTTAGTTCAAGAACAAGGTCACTGTACTTGGCAGTTTACTTGGACTCAAATGGCAATGTCAGTTTAATCAGCAGCATCTGCTTTTAGCATGCAGAATGCAAGATGATAGCTGGTCTCATATTGGTTGTTTGGATTGCCTCAGGGTACATCTGACAGACTGGCAAATGTACTACCCTACAGTGCAATGTAAAAGAGCAATAATATTTAAGTAATACAAGGTTTGCGGAAAAAGTCTGAAGTTAACAAATAATTTAGCCTGACTGGTGTTCATTGATATTTCAGGTACTAACAATGAAAGGACTCCTCAGATACCGCCATGTTGTGGCACGTCTCCATGTGCAAGCTACAAGGACACAGCATGGCTGTGTTAATACTGGTCAAAGATTTCTCAAGAGGTCTACAACTGCTTTTAAGCAGCAGAGACTTCCAAATATTAGTAGGCAACCTGTGTATGTACCCACACATCTAATCCCAGCTTCACTGACTTCTGTGAAAACATTTGCAACGAATCAGCAGAATTCACCTCAGCCAGCAGATTACTTGGATGCAAAAGACAAAGAAATATTTCAGATCTTGTCAGCAGATATGACTGTGTTGCCAAATTTCTTGAGTGAAGAGGAGGAATATTCATTTCTTGATGAAGTGGAGAGATATATGAGAAGACTGAGATATGAATTTGATCACTGGGACAATGTAAGTAAGAAATCCAGTCATTTATCATCAGCATCAGTCTCATAAAAGGGCAGGAGCCACAAAAAGTGAGAATATTGATTAAAATTTGAAAAAAGGAATGTTGTGGATTTCCAGAATATCATAACTTGACTTATACTGCACTTAGAATGGAGTGACATTTCGTCAACAAGTTTTTTTTTAAATTTTGAAGTGGTGGCTAAAGTGATGCCAGAATAGTTTTAACAAATCAGTTAGTGTTGCTGACAGTGACACATGTGAACCATTTGTTTGAAATGAATTATCAGCGGTTTTTCAAATTATATGAGTTGGAGGACATATTTAATAACCCTTTTGTCATAAATTTACTGAGGTTTTGTTTATTTTTGGAGGGATTTTAGGTTTGTCCCAAGCAACGTGTTAAGGTGCTGCAAGCAATCAAGGGGAGATTGCCACATACTTACTGTATTTTTAGCGGGGGATTTTTTTTTAATTTAAGGGGTTAATCACGAAATTGCACTATCTGGAGAAAACACCGGATTCTGATGATTTCATTGTCCTCTGTGTGGGTTGTAATGAACTCTGGCAGTTGTTTAATTTTCAGAACAGACATATAACAGCTTTACAACCAAATAACTTTATGTAGGATTCTAGGAAAATTCAAACACCCAAATGAGCTGACAATGATGAAGAACTAATCAACTTGTGAGAAATTGGAATCTGGCATGATAAAGTGCAATATCAATTGCAAAACTGTGTTAGGTTTTGCAGTTTTCTCAGAACTACACCAAGCATACAACAGGACTTTGTTTTTTTTCTCATGACACAACAGATTAAGAGAATCATGTTATGATTGGAAGGCTCATGTAATGAGGGTGCATTTGATATCTTTTTAGTTGTGATAATTCTTATTAATTCTATAAATGTAATACTGCTTAATAATGGAAGGGAAATGTTTTATTTTGACGTTAGTTTTGAAAATGAATGGGGAGCTCCTAATAGTATTATTATTTATGGAGACTTTATCTCCTTATGGAGAATTTGAGCAGGATGTAGTTCTTTTTATGAGAAGTTACCTTGTTGCAAGTATCATGATTCTTTTCTGTGTTTTCTGATTTCAGGCCATTCATGGATACAGAGAAACAGAAAAGAGTTCTTGGAATGAAAAGAACAAAGAAGTAATCCAAAGAGTCCAAAATCTGGCCTTCCCCAAAAATGCATCTCCACTGGCACATGTGCATGTATTAGATCTTGCCAGAGATGGTTATATTAAACCCCATGTTGATGCTGTTCGGGTGAGTATTACCTCGATAGATGAATACTTTTCTTAACCATGAGATTGAATTTCCTAAAAATTTGTTGGGTTTTTGTTTGAGAGCCTCAAAAAAATTTTGCTTAAAATCCCCCAGAGTAAGGCAGTAAAAACATTTGCCTTGCACAGTATTTAATGTTTCTCAGCATTAAATCTTTGAAGAAAGTTTGGGAGATCAGAGAAAAAAAAGCTACTGTGGTCTCTTACTTTACTTTTTTTCCACTATTAGGAGAAAAAGCTGCCTTGTGAACGTGAAGTACAGATTTCTTTGAAACTGTGCAAACAGTACCTACATTCACTCAGGATTTTTGAACTCTTGCAGGTTGCTGAGGAAACTCTTGATATGATACAGTCAGATAGTATAAAAATTCAGGAACTTCCAGAGCATGCATTATAGACCAGTGTGATGATGGTTGTTTTCAAAATCTTGATCTCTGTGGATATCCACTTCATTGCTTTTAAATTTGCCAACACTGTATAATATGTGGACAATTTTTTCTGTCCATTTCCTTTCAGTTTTGTGGAGACACAATAGCTGGAATGTGTCTTATGTCATCATGTGTCATGCGCTTAGCTTTGGAAAAAGACCCATCAAAATATGGAGACGTCCATCTTCCACGGCGCTGCCTATATATCATGAAGTAAGTGGGTCTCATATAATGAACCTACACTTCACCTTACTGAGAGAGCTGATCCCCATTTTACTGTCATAACTGAAAGCTTTTGCTTTCAGCACATAGAACTGAATATAATTTATTATGCAAGGAAATTATTTCTAATTGCTTTGCGTTATCTGAAGTCATTTGCATTATGTAGTCTTATTAGAGAGAGATGCATTTAATAAAAGAGATATGGTAAGTTCATTAATTGTGGGCCATAAAAAGGCTCTTTAGTTCCATTAACATTATGACAGAGCAAATAATGCACAAATTACAGTATTATAATTGATTAATGGGTTAGAATTCTCCCTAGAGTCCCCAAGCCTTCACTGAAAAAGAGCTCTTAGAACCTTGTATTGAAAGCCCCTTTTTATGATATGACAGATGTTATAGGCTTTATTTATCGAACTGTAGTGTAGTGAACCAATGAACTGAACTCTCTGTAATGTAATGAACCAGTGAACTGAACTCTCTGTAATGTAATGAACCAGTGAACTGAACTGAACTGAGCTGAATGAAGTTTTGTAACTGTGTACAGAATTGAACTGAAGAGACTTCCATTTTCTTAACTAAATGCAATTTACCATTTTCCGAATTGAAGGCAGTTTGTCATCCCTGCTAGTACCTCAGTATGCACTAAACAGAATGTAATACGCTTAAGATATAAGTTAAAGGAAAGGATGCTGGGATAGAAATGAAGATTTTGTCAGGAGCATGTGTTAGTGGAACTATTAAGAATAGTCAGAGTATCAGAATTTGAGGTTATAAGAGATGATATTAAAGGAACAGGGATAGCTATCTGCTTCACAGCCTTAAAAATCCACAATATATTTTCATAAATTTTCACTCCTTTACACGTTTCCTTCGCCTAAGTGCTCCTGAGAAAATGCACCTTGAAAGTTGGGATTTTCACACCACGCGGGCAGCCATAACAGATAATCCGGTCAGTACGGGAATGAGGCGTGACGTCAGAAAGTGAGAGGCAAGCTAGTAGTCGTTGTGCGAAGAGAATTATCCATATGCAACAACTTTTCTTGGTGCCAAATTTTATGCCTTATTTTCATGTATGATCATTCAATATGTCTTTTGTTGAAGACTGAACGTGCCCAACTTTGATCCCAATGCTGTGATCTTAGAAAAGGTAGGATAAATATTTGATAAAAGGAGCATCTGTCGGAGCACTGAGTGAGTCGCTTTATTAATGTATGCATAGCCTATGTATGGTTGTCTGTGCCTTTTTCTCCCTGTATTGTTCAATGAGCTCTCATTGGTCTACGATTCTGACACTACAGTATTTATCATTTGCCTGAGGAGCACATTTACATTATTAAGACGTCAGACAGCAGGATAAGATTTGATTGACAGTTAACTATTGTCTCAGGCAGTGTTTTCTGCACTCAGGGGCGGTGCTAGTTGCATCACTAGTCATAAATCAGCCAACATGCTTCGCAGAGCCGGTCAAACACCTGGCATATCAACGCGAAAATAGTTTGACAGAGATGACTATGGGAATAATTTGGAGAATATTTGTGAAATCTTTCATGGTTTGGAAAGAAGGAACAGGTCTTCACAAGCAAAGAGAAAAATGGACTATAGCAATTAGCGTGGATATGACATGTTGAGCATAGCAACAGGGATGAGATGGAAAGGGGGAGGGGGAGAGAGGGGATAGATGGGTGGGCACAGTTATAGGGATGAAGCAAAGACGTTACATTTACAATGCCTTGGAGGTTGAGATAGAAAAAGAGAGAGAGAAAAAGAGGGAGATAAAGAGAGGGAGAGAAAGGGGAGATACGAAGCAATTAGAGAAAGTGAGAGCCTGAGTTGCTAATGAAAAAAAAAGTGAGAAGGCAGGTAATGAACACTGATTCAGGAGACAAAAGCATCTTGGCATCTCTCTCTCTCTCTCTCTCTCTCTCTCTCTCTCTCTCTCTCTCTCTCTCTCTCCCTCTCCTTTAGTGTCTAGTATCTTTGTTCTTACCCCCTGTTTTCTCCCAGATTCTTATCCCATCACTCTATTGCTCTTTGCCTTATCTCTCTCTCTCTTTCTCTCTCTCCCTCTTCATTCCTGGAATTGTGCCCATCCAACCCATACTAGGATCTATCTCATTTCCCTCCCTGATAGTGAAAACTGATTCATTCTTTTAAAACTACAAAAGATTTCATGGGTGTCTTACAAAATCCTCCTGTGGTTATCTCTGACAAAAATAAGAAGGTCATAATAATTTTCACGTCGATATACCCCCTTTCTGACCGGCTCTCTAAAGCCTTTTGATTGATTTATGACTAGTGACACAACTAGCGCCACTCCTAAGCACAGAGAATTTGACTGTGGCAGAGTCTGCATTATCTGGAAGTGCTCCTCGAGCAAATGATAATTTTATATTGTCAGAATCTTAGGCCAATGAGAGCTCAATAGCAGACATCAATTCTAAGACGGTGCAAAGCGACTCTGACGGTGGTCAGACAGATGTTCCTTTTTCTCAAATATTTATCCTCCCTTTTCTAAGGTTACAGCACTGCGATCAAAGTCGGGCAGTTGTTCGCTCAGTTTAACAAAAGACTTTTCTCAACAATAAATGAAGAAAAGGCATATTATATAGAGCCAACGAAAGTTATTGCATGTGAATAATTCTCTTTGCATAATGACTACTAGCTTGCCTCTCGCTTGTTGACGTCAAGCCTCATTCCCGCGCCAACCAGACAACCAGGTATGGTGGCCTGCATGGTATGAAAATTCTGACTTTCAAGCTGCATTTTCTCGGAAGCGCTCAGGCAAAGAAAATGTGTAAGGGTTGGAAATTTATGAAAAAATACTGTTGATGTTTTAAGCTGTGAAGCAGATATCTTCCCCTGTCCCTATAAGTGAAACCAGGTGATAAGGCTTATACTTTGAGTTTCATTTTAATTATTAAGGGAGAAGAGGTGTGTGAGCCTAAACTGATACTGTCTGTAAAGTGTACCACTGACCACTGGGGAGTTTGCCAGATTACTCTAGTGTAAAGATCAATTTTGAAATAAAAGACCAAAATTCTAACACTAAAAAATTGCTTATACTTACCGGGGATCGAATCCAAACCCGCTTAACGTAAGTCTGAATGTGCTACTGCTGCACCACCAGGACACTAACGTCAATGCAACAATTTAAACCTTAAATAACCACTGCCAGAATACTGTTTCCTATCTCTGTGTGTAAGCTTTCTATTGACCTGTAGCCCAACACATTGACATAGGGGTGATGAGCATTGAAGATTAAAAATTACCAGGAAGGATTGCATAAAAGTGTAGACATTTCTCTAACTTAGTCTCATCACTGTGTTGCATGATTCTCATGAGAGTGAATTACATTCTTGTTAGTTTCTAGGTGGCACTGATTTGAACATCCAGCAAACAGAAAGAGAAATAGATCATAGTTGGTGCATTGACTTACTCTCTCGCCAAAATGTAAGAATTCAAGTCTATGGAAGAATGACACTTTTGTATAGTCTGATGCAGTGGTGTTGCTTTCCATTAATTGTTCATGCTTTTTCTCATTTTTACCAGAGGTAGAGCAAGATATGAGTTCACACATGAAGTGCTCAAGGAAGAGGAGTCTATATTTAGGAACCAGTTGGTGCCTCGGGACAGACGAATTTCTGTCATTTGCCGCAGTGAACCGAAACCTGCTGATACAGAATTTTATTAACTTTATCAGATTTGAATCTTCTTCAGAAAGTTTGATTAATTTCTACTAGAGAACCCAGTCTGTCAGCTGATTGAAACAAATAGGTGCCAAAGCAGTAATTTTACCTTAAATGCCCTTGACAATAAAGTTTTCTCTTGGAACATATTGAACAAATCCTTTCAGCTCTTCACTGGTTGTGTTGCCTTTCTCACTGACCCAAGACATGTTGACATACATTCTCAAGTTTCTGCCCGGCAACACTGGAAGACTGGTCTAATATTGGCTGACAGTGCCTTGGGCAGATGTACGGTGCTGTATTTTAATTGTTCAAAAGACACAGTATTATCATAGCAAAACTATCCTATTTCTGAAATAGTTCGAAGACAGAAAGCATGGGAGAGTTTGGCTCACAAAGTGTGTGTGCTGAATGTTTTTCACATCACTACTGTTCAGTTCAAAGAGGAGTGGACAACGTCATAGCACATTATTAATTCCTCGGACAGTAGAAGGGAGAGATTTGTGGTATCACTTTGTCAGTCTTCAATGAGTTAATTCTTGACACTAATATTCTTCCAAGAGCCAGCAGATGTAAGTTGCTGTCATTAGAGTAAGTGTTCTGAAACAATAACTAGGACAATGAATCCTTACCTCTCTGATCTCACTCTAGTAATCCTGTAACTGAAATGGAGTAGAAAATTTCAAGTTCTCAATGGCTTCCCAGTTTGGAAGTGAGATTTGGGTGGGCTTGTATCAAGCAAGTTCTCAGTTCATATATGTGTGTAAATTTTAAAACTGTGAGTAACTTGATAATATCATAAAGTCAATGCTGTATGTCCATATTACTCCAAATTCATGTGCTGCTGATAAACTAGGAGAATGGCATGGAGATGGTTTTACAGAGCTTCCAGAGAGATGTTGTCTGTCAGACATCAGATGGTTATCAGGGTATTCCTTTTTCATTAGACTATACTTATGGAGCTGATAATCAAATGTTTGGTTACCATCAGGTCCTGTCAAACCAAACATAATTAATCGTACAGTGCGCTCAGATACACATTACAAAAACCTTAAATAGGAAACAAACGTTATTCCAAATGATGTTGAGTTTGGTTTGGAAGTCCTGAATGTCATGAATTAGATCATTCCTTTGGATTTTATGAATTGTGCAGAACAAGTAACAAATCATGGTGCCCCATATAATTTTATAGTAAGAAGGGTGTTTGAGTTGATTTAAAGAACTGCAAAGCAAGTTTTTACCACCTTTTTTGTATATTTCATGTTTTCTTGGAATCAAGGATTTGTCAAAATGTTAAATGGTCCCAAGATGTTCCAAGAAAGTATGTTCAGCTATATTCTGTGCTGACCACACTGCTGAATGAGCAGGCCACTGCATTTATCTGTAATAGTTATTTATTGTGAATGGAGCATTTTGTCTTATTCTTTGGTTTCAAAGAAGATAGCAACCATGGTAAATTAATAGTAGAGAAATTTTACACCATGTGCAAAGTTTCTCTTAATCTGTATGATTGTTAATTTGAGCCATCTAGAGTTTGTATTGATGTATGTTTTATTCCACTCACATTCATGTGTAATTTATTCATTGCATAGTTACTATAATCAGTGCTATGAATCACTCAGTATGCTATGAAACTTCAGTATGACATGTTTAATATTTTTGATGGCTTGTCACTACCCGGCTGACTTTCTCAAGGAGAATGAGACCCGTTAGTTTTGGGTCAGCAATCTCAGACAGGTCAAATGTCAATCACAAGTAATTAAAAAAATGTCCTATCATGGAAGCCAATCATGTTGATGTGGAAGATTGAAGGAATGCTAAATTTCCATCATACTTCTGACAGAAGGCAGATGACATACTAGAACTCAGCTCCATCCAAAGAACTTGGCATGAATTCTCCGTGTGTTATAACTGAATACCAGATAGTCTAATTCTAAACCACTCTGTCTTATTTTCATGCAGGTCAGATCTTGCTAATTCTCTGAGGATTCACTTGGTTTAGGGTTAGGGAAAGGGTTAGAGTTAAGCAGGAGAAGAGGAAAGAGAGATATAGATAATTATTGTTCAAGGATTTTTCCTCTATGACCCTGCCCATAATATACAAGTACACTTCAAGAAAGTCCCAGGACTTTGCAAGCTGAGATGACAGTATGTAACCAGTAAGCTGAGAATTTGACTTTGTGTCTCTGCTCCATCCACTCTGTTCATTTTCCTGGTGAGATTTCTGTTGGAAAGGTCTAGTTCTTTTGCTTCCTTTTTAACGTGGAGGAACAGCAAAGGGCATCTCTGACCACCTTCCTGTCCCACCCAACCAGAGTACAGTCGAGTCCATATATGTCGAAACCGGATACCTCCAATTATTTATTAGTCGAAATAAAAAGAAATTATAGTTTTTTTTTCCTTCTTTGCGTCTATTAATTATCCTTGCATAAGACGAAGTAATTAATGCCCATTTCTGATTAGTCCAACTGCTCAGCGCTGCCACAGGGCAAAATCACCTCCTGGCGTCTTCCCCGCGTGGTACTAAACAACGCCGACGGCTTGAAAAACAAACAAGA
>JAWQUT010000135.1:183005-194656 GCA_033807755.1 Ellobium chinense | reverse complement strand
AGACATATCAGTTATTGAGGGAGAAGAAGAGATGGATATTGTCTGCTAATGTAAAAATACATCTTGATTAACAACAGCATTCTCTGTGTCCATATGACACATATTTTGACATTTGTTTTTAATATTGCTGCTACAGCAGTATAGCATCTTGATCAATGAAAGTTGTCACAAGTATAGATTACTGTATATCTACCTCTTAATGTACCTGAAATTTCATTTCAGTTTTTTTATACACTTAGACTTTTCTTGGAACTACAGTACTAGACTTTGAATTAAATACAGTTTTTTAGTTTGTTTTTTTTTGGAGGGGAGTGGGAAGGGGACTCAAGAGTTGGTGGTTTGTGACACCTATTAGAAGGGCAAATCACTGATTGTGTACAATCCCCCTTTTTTGGGGCCCTGCCAGACAATGTTAGAGAGTAGAACTATGTAAAATGACCTGTGATCTAAGTAAAGCATCCAATTTTAAAGTTTCAGGTACAATTTGAGCCTTCTAGATAAAAAAAAAAAAATGTGTATGCCCATGTAGGCACGCGGTCAAAACCAGCCAAATGAAAAATTGGAGACCAAATCAGAATATGAGGTGATCTTTTTCGAAAGACATTTGTGAAAAGTTTTGGGAGTTGAACCCCCTTTTTCTTCCCGTTAAAAGATCGGACAAAAGAAGTACTTTAACCTCCATGGAAGAAATTTTCCCCAATCACAGTGGTATATGTAGAATAACACAAAATGTTAATAGGGCCAACAATAAAAAAAAACCCACCAAAAGGTGTCAAAGACCTGGTCCCGGGACCGGTGTAAAGGGAAAGAACTACTTTGAATGCCAAAACAAATTAATTTTTAGAGAATGATTTCCCTTAGCCTACAGAAGGTCACCTCAAACAAAATGGCGACCGCCGGTAGCAAAGTCGCCGAGCGAACAATCGACCCTGTCATGGAAAAACCATGGCAGAGGGCAAGAAGATTTGAACGATATGACTACTTTAGGAAATCTGCGTACCCACCGATGCAGATAGAACCGTTGGCTGAAGAGAGGAGTAGGCTAGCCGGAGAGGGTATGACCCCAGAGCAGAGGGCACTTCGAAAACAGTGGGTGAAAGACCAAATTCTGCATCACGAACCAAGAGAAATTCCCCAGATCCAGCCTTACAACATATTCAGGAGAATTTACAGGATGCCAGGGGATCTGCTAGTCTATAAACCATTTAAGGCGTTATTTGTAAGTACAGTAAAGATTTAACTGAAGTAGACTAGACTATAACATTTTAGGCAAAAAACAAAAAAAAAAGGCTGCTGAATGAGCCTAACATTTCGGAATAATCATGGAGTAGGATCAATCTTATGGCTAAACCAATGACTGAATGAACTGCATTAATGCAAGAGCAGTCCTGTCCCAGGAGATAGACATTCAACACATTACAGGAAGCAACAATGCTGGATCAAGACTACCTTTTTTTTTCTTTCGGAGTGGTTATCCGCACAATTGTAGCCTACTAATAACTCACACTAGAGTAGTCTCATCGATTGCGAACGCCACGATTTGCGAACACCTTCACACTATTTCATATCGGCACACACTCTCCTTCTATTTACAAAGAAACTGACAACCTGGCATGTTCATGTTGGCTACACATATCTGGTACTATCCGGATATGTGTGATGTCCACCATCTTACGAGATGTCCGACTGAATCAATGTACCATCAACAGGGGGTAGCCATCTTAGCTAATCCACTTCCTCCGGAAGAATAATTATCTGAACCGGAAGAAGGCTTTACCTTGTTGCCTATTTGGCTGCTATTTCTATATTTCAATAGTTTCAATGATAATGATGGCCAAACAGCTGTAGACATCGTCTAACTTGTGTTTAACAATGTGAAGATGATTTTGGCATTTTGGATGGGGGTGTTCACAAAAAAAACACATTTAGTTGTTAATAATAACTTTGCCAACACTCTCATATTTTCCCTTAAAGGGGCAAGGATGGGGATTGTAAGGCAATATTAGGTGATTAAATTGCCAGCCTGAGTCTAAAATTTAAATTTGCTTTCAGCTACGGCTAATCCTGCTGTAATTAAATTGCCAGCTTGGATTTTCATCATTATCATCATCACCACCATCAGCACAGTCATCTTAACTGTTTTCTCCTTCATCTTTAACATTGGCATCATTCTTCATTCAAATACAAATGAAACCTTGTATTATAATTTATAAAATGTAAAAAAGCCTTGAAAAAAAAACATAGCAAAAAACCTGGTAGTACAATATACTAATGTTCGCAATGGTTAGACAGGTGTTCACAGTTCTTGGACAAATTTAAAAAAACATGGCAAACCTTGGACAGGTACCTGACGGTTGCCCATAATTTTTTAATAAACTATGACTTTATTGGCTGAACTTTGCTGTCCACCATAATTTTTGTTACAAAATGTGCGTCTATTAGCCACTTTCAGTTTCTATCTAGGTCTTCCCAGACCGGAGATAAACGTGGTCAAACGAAGGATACCAATTTTTTTTAGGCTATGTGTGTTCGCAGCCGTGATACTACTCTAGTTATCCGAACAATATTGTACGTACAGGTGCTGCACAATTGTACGAATAACCATTGCTGTTTATTCGCACAACTATTTTCTCTAAACAGCGCAATTTGACGAACCCGGAAATTCGATGATATTTTTGCCCGGGATTTCGAAAGGTAGACCAAGGCCAGGCCACTCCATTCTGATTTTATAGGAACTATTTAAAATTGCATATCAAAATGCCAGGTGCTGTTGGCATCTTCATACCTATAGTTATTCAAACAATTGTACGAATAACCAGTTATAGTTAATCAAACAAATGTACGAATAACCAGTTACAGTTATTCAAACAATTGTACGAATAGCCGCGTCCTTTTTCTTTTACTAACCATGGCAAGTTTTCATCCTTTTATTATATTTTAAGAATTCTGATGACAACAAAAAGAGGAATTGCGGCTGGAATTCGTGCATAATGCTCTTGTCTTGACGGACATTAGAGTTAGGTACTCACCTCAACTGATGCTTCTCTATCTTGATGGGCATTAGGTTTAGGGTTAAGGATAGGGTTAGGGGTAGAATTTGGATTGTATTCATACCATAGGCTTGAGTTCCAGTTATGGATGTGAATCTCATTTGGACTTTTTTATCTAAGAAAAACAATATCAGCTCATTCACCCATCCCAAAAGACAACTTTTACAAAGAGACTCAGCACAAGGGAGATGGCATTTCTTTAGAAGCATAGTCCCAACTAATTACAGTATTATATATTTTCATAAGAGGTATGTTTGAGTTTATAATCTATATTAATAAAACGCTTCAGCCAAATTTGTGTCACAGATTTCTTGAGAACTACATAACGTAAAAACATGCGGTTTCACCTAAATTCGTAGAAAAATACACTAAAGGTAACTATAAACATCAGTCCTCTTTATTTTTTTTTACCTTTTTAAAAAAAAAAGAATGTGTATAGCAATGAAATACAATTTCCGACAATCCGCCCGATTTGCCAATCGTCCAACTTTTTCACGGAGTGTAATGTATTCCTCTATGATGCCTTTCGGTGCGCTAGGTATTCTGTCGCCGCTGATGCGTTGCCTGCCTGCCCATTTGTAAAATGGGGTGTTAGTCTTGTTTATAATAATACTCTATTATAAATTCTCTTACCTGTGGCATTCTGTGTTTGACTGAAGATTGTTATCTAACGTATTTCAGGGTGTTGGAGCTGCAGAATGCTTCAGATATGCCATCCCCAAATTAGTTCTGGCTTTTGGTGCCTCCTATTTCCTCTGGTACCATCTCAAGTACAACCAAAATGTAAGTACAGTACCATAAACTGCTTGAGATTGTGGCTACACATGTCCACAGTACTTTCCAATATTTTAAAAATATCCCTTCCAAAAACGTTTTAGGAACATTTCTTTGTGAGTTCTCATGTCCCTCCTGCTGCCTGCAATTAGCTGCTTTATCCAATCATAACCATCAGAAGGCAAGCCCCGATTACGAATGGCCCTGGACTCTGCCTCATCTTGGATGGATTTGCTTTTATGTTTTAAATACTAGTCTGGATTTTATATCCATTTCCTTTCCCGTAAATTTTATAGGGATGGTAAATAGTGATGAACAAAGTTTCTATGCAGTATGAGATATTTTACTTGTGAAATTTATAAGAATAAACCACAGATGTGAACAGTGCTTTTGAATTCAAATTTGTGAAGTGTCCAATCATCCCTTTCTCTTTTCTTATACTGGGAACTGACCTTTTTTAAATACCTGCAGGGATGAAGTGTGATATGACGTAAATGTGATCCAGGCCAAGGTGAAACACTACCTGTAGTTTGGGTTTATGTGTGAACATCAGGATCCAGAAAACTGCAAGTTTATGAGGATTTACTAAAACCAAGACATAATGCAGACTTCACCCTCTGCTTTGTCATGGCATTAGAACATCCAAATTTTACAAAATTATGCTTTACACACGTTTAATGAAACAAGAGTTTCTGAAGTTTCCAAAGAACTTGGGGTAAATTTTTCTTTGAAATTTTGCCAGTGTAAAGCTTGGCATGAAAGGCGGCTGAAAGAGGTTGTCATCCCTCTCTTGTTTCCACTAAAGGAGGAGGGGTCACAGTGTGGGTTGAGAGGGGAAAATGGAGGGGGGGGGGAGCAAAGAGTGGAAGACTGAGTTTCACATTATCATTCTTTTTTACATTCTGATATACGTTGGTAGCCAATGATTGTAAGGCTGGATGGATTCTAATCACAGAGCTCGTAGCTATCTGTCCTTGTAACTGAGTCTGAGAGCAGTTGATTTCTTGCAGGAAATGACATGTATAATATTTTAGTGGAACTTCATGATCTCAAATTCTAGAGTATTAGCTTGTAAATTCAAGAGCATGAGGTATTCGGAATTGTGGGGTAAATTTAAAAGAGAGAGAGATAGAGCAAGGGACTGGAGTTCTGCAATGGAGTCTTGAGCTCTGAAATCAAGAGGCTCAATTGTTTTCATTCTGTTTCTTTCAGGACTGGACAAGGGCTGGAGGAATTGTTGTGTATGAAGCCAAACCCATGTTGTTTTGTGAGGTCAGTTTTGTGGTAGTTAGTTAAGTTAGCATAATGGAAAATTTTCTTCAATAGTGCAAGGAAAAATGCATTCTATTGCTCCATGTTTTGATTGTTACCATTTCATTTGAATTTTCAACTCTGGGCATATGGGAATTCCTTGTGTATATTTCTTGTTTCTATCTTTATTACTTCGAGAGTTTAAAGCAATAAAATTAATACAGTGTACCTCTGAAGTCTGAAGCCATGGCTGATAATAAAAGAAGTGAATGGAAGTTGTAACCCTGAAAGATCTGTCGGAATGATGAGATAGAAATAAATGTATCACATATTGTTTCTGCAATCTCCCTGCTGAACCCTGAATCCGCAAACATTATATAATTCTTTTAATCACCTCAGCTTCAAGTTAGGATGGGCATCTCTAGAGAGATGAAGTCTAGTTCTAACATAGTATTAATTTATTTGAATGTGAATACATTACTTATTTTGCAGGAGGCCAAGGCAAGACCAGAGAAAGACAAGACAGACTATTTTGATAGAGGCTTTAAGTCTAGAAAGGCCTTGCTATATCAGTCACCCAATGCTTAGGAGTCAGAGCCGAAAAGACCATGCCCACCACCCTTTCGCGCATGTCGCAGAGATCCACAAACTGAAGAGTAGAAGACAGATCCTGTTGTAACCACAGTTCTTATTTAAGGAACAGTCAGGAAGACAGTTTTTCAAATTGTAATGCAGCTTAGACTTAGGAAAGAAGTGAATTTTATATTGGATTCTTTACAATCTCTACTTAGATTTCTTCATCCTTTGGTGATTAAATGCTGTGACGTCATCAGCTGACAACATTTACAATAGAAAAACTGAAGTTAATTGCAGTGTTGAAGTATTTCAAACTGCTTTCAAATTCTTTTATAGCGATCTCAAAGAGGAGAACTCATGTATTCGAAATACAGCTTATCAGTATAGAATACATATGATTAATTGTAGTGACAAAAATGACATTTGTCAAAAAGTTTCCCATCAGGAAAAGCTTCATGTTAAGGTCTTGACTATTCAGCGCTTTGTCAATTAAGTATTAGGTGGTTTCAGTCTGCTTAAGTGTATAAGACATGTTTTAGTTCTAAATACTTTGGCATGTCTTTGTAAGAATGAATGGAGTGTGAACCTGGGGAGTGAAAGTTGTGAGTGGATGGAGTTTATCTGGGTTGTCAAAGGGAGACTAGTAAGGTATTTTCCTCAGTTACTCCCCATTGAAGTATCTCAAATGTGTGTATTTTATCTAATGAACATTATTTTTTTGAAAGACAAGTGTGTTGAAGGGTTGAAACTTGTTCAAAACTTTGACAGAATGCTGGAGACAAGTTGACATATTTTGTTATGTTTGTGTTTCGAATTCTGTATAGTTTGTAACAATTCACAACGGATTGCACCACTTTCACTGCCTGTGCATATTAAATTTGCCAAGTGATGCAAATTAAGACTGGTAAATAAAGTCTTTATCTCCATTGTCTTGTTACAGTGCTGTAGTATGAATAAAATGACCTGGTTACAAATTGAGATATCATATCTAGAGTTGTGTTACAAGATACTTTGGACTGTTTTTTGTGATATGCAGTGACATTAGCAAGGCCACTGGAATTGTGTTGAAGAAGAGGTCAAAATAAGAGAGCGGAGGTGGGAAAACGACAAGATTGTTACAGAAGCTCTTTCTTTGTATAATATGACCCTTGTGCTGTCCCTTCTTTGTCCTCTTCCTACTTTGTTTCCCTGCCCCTGTGTGAATTGCTCTGGTGTGGAGACACCATGAAAGTGGAAAGGAACAAAGAGATCTGGTGTGCATGGGGTGGGATTGTTGAGTGGTGGAGGGATGGTTAGTGGCAACATACAGTGGTACAATAGACTCTTGTTGACCAAGCAGCAGCAAGATGTCAATGAGAGAATTTAATATCATGTGGAAAATTACATGATACATACAGTGAAATCCTGATAACATACTTGTTCTCCAGATCAAACTTTTGAGGCTATCTTATGACAAGGATGTGTTATCTAGACTCATCTTTATATGAAACAAAGCAGTTGGGATGGTTGAATGGGAGTGTGTTAAAGGAAGACTGCACCGTCCTACAGACCATATTAAATCATACGGTACCCAATTATTCCAATAAAACAGTCTTTCAAGTGTCTGTCATAATGATATGACGCATCTGCTGGCCCCAGACAACCCATAGGATTACGTTATCCAAAGTCCGAATTGTTACAACCACTGCGCGCCTGGCGGCCATAAGCTTACGTCAAATACGTTCTTGCCACATGGCCCAGCTGTCTAGCCAATGCTGTGCGGACGGGTGATAGCATGTTGGTATGAATGTTTTAATTCCTCTGTGAACAGTAGGTATGCCAAACAAAATCATGCTGAGGCAGCAAAAATGCAGAATACTTTTTCTGGCTCACTCTTTTAAACTTTACATTTGAATTTGGAATACCAGAACCTTAATTAAAAGCTGAATAATACATTGTCAGGTAGAGGTGTCTGCAGATGCTGGAACGTAAGTGACGTCAGCGTTTTGTCGCGGGCTTCTGCTGATCGGGGAAGGGGAATAATTCTGGACTTAAGGGCCAAACCCGGTAACTCTAGCTCTCCTTATTTGCGTCATATTACATACGCGCACGATAACAGAATGATGCTCTTTCTTCGCAAAATTGACTTGGTGGGCACCAGAGATAATTTTTAGAGAAAAAAGGTATTAAAAAAGTGGAAAATTATTTTTGATGTGCGTGTCCTACTTTAAGCAATATTTGTATTAACGGAGTTCCACTGTAGTAGCATAGCATGCCAAAAGGATCGGCTAGGACTTGTATCAAGTTTGGCAAAAGTCACAATGATGATGTAGAGATTCGACTGAAATTGGGGGAATACATACATACATGTATATATATATATGTATTGTTGAGGTGAAAAGTTTTGTGCGTGCCTATAAGAGAGATGAGAGAGAAACTTGTGAAAAGGAGATGAAAAATGAAGTGAAAGGCAATATCTCTTGAAGTTGAATGGGGGAATGATTGACCTGTGAACACAAAAATAAACTGGTGCATTGGTTTCATTTTTCACACAAGAGTTACCTGGGCCCATTTTTTTTTTCCCTTAAGAGAACATGAAAAAGTAATCCATGAGTTGCCACTGTCCTGGAAAAATGGGAAAATCGTCACTACCAAATTCAACTCTGGAAAATACTTGGCTTCAGTAAAGATGGCCAGCTATCATGAAACATTCAAAATATTAAATTGATGGTACGGTACATACAGTAAGTTTATTTGAAATGGCTCTCTTGTGCTTGAAGCAGTGAAAACTTGTTGGAGACAGCAGAGATTCCTTGTGACAAAAATCTGTAACGGGACAGTTTCGGTAATATTATTGTTATGGAAACTATATTAGACCATCTAGAAATATGGAAAAGTCGTTGTCCCATTCTGTGGCAATCCCGTAATCCCTCTCAGTAGCGTGTTTTGAAAGAGTTTTGGTTGTTTGTAGGAGAGAAACTTCTACAGTATTGGCACTCTCTGGCTGTGTAATTCAGAAAGTTAGAAGTGCTTCAGTAGTAACAGTTTTATCCTGACAAAGTCCTGTAACTTCATCAGATGAGATGATTGTGTACTGTGTCATTTCACTGAATGATGTCCTTATTGAACATCTCCCTATAAATTTGAAATTCTCATGAAAAGCCAATCTCCTTAAATCACTCTCCACAGGTTTGTTACTGCTAGTGCTATGAAAAAAAAAACAAAACGCGCGCTGATGTAGATGGAAAGGATAGTTGCTATGTGCAATGGCAACTCACTGTTGTCCAGTAGTTAGTAGTAAACTTCATAGTAAATTAATATGCAGCAATATATATGTACATGTCTTATCTTGGATCAACATGAGAATCAAACAAATTTAACGCTACTACCTCCTTCCCTCCAGTATTACCCCTCCTACCACAACCCCCCTCCTGCGCGCACACACACGTCGGAATGAGATCCAATTTGCATTTTCACGTATTTTTTATTTACATTTACATGCTCTTCATGTGATATCTTTGGGTCAGGGGCTTTGGTCCTCAGGGCCGTTCACCTTGGGGGAGCAGTGTAGGTGGGACGTACTGTCGTTTGTACCATTTCTCATCATTTACATCATTTACCCTTTCTCTCTATATATATATGTCTCTGGATGCCCTACCCTCCTCTATCTACCCCCACACACCCCCATAATAATATGTGTGCCACCACACCGTCTTGTGCAGCACATTTTATACTGGATCGATCCGATCAATAAACCAATAAGAAGACATGACCCCCATACTCTCACAGGTAGATCTACAGTGCTAATAAACTGTTACACACTAGCACTACAGCCTGGCTAACTAACAGGCGGTAAACTGCAGGTTACGCTGGGTAATGGCAGAAGACCCACCCACAGAGGCGTTACATGGGAGTGGGGGGGAGGGGGGGAGGGAGGCAAAGTGGAGGGAAGAGGAGGTTCTAATACAGTGACAGTTTTACACCATACACCTAGTCATGAAGAACTATATCTCGAAGGGGAGGGTAGCATAAGGCCCCCTGTTGTCGCCGCCACTGATCCCCCCTGGCGTGAAGAGGGACCGCCAATGACAAAGGTAGGTAAGAAAACAACAGGTGACGTTGAGTTCCGGAACAATGTGCTATAAATAACTACTCTGGCATTTTGACCAACATGGCGGGGACTTGAGGTAAGACTTCTCAGTTGTGTTTAAACACACGGGTGTAATTCTTAACTTTATACACAGAGAGAATTCTTTATGTTAATTTGGGAACATTCTAACTTGAGCTAAACTAATAGGTGACGTGAACTTTTCATCTTATGTTAAACTACAATAGTTTGATTAGTTTACATCCGGAAATTAAGAAAGGATTATCCTATTTCTTAACCGTAGATTGAGTTGACTACATGAAAGTATCTATACATTAAGCCGTCTCTTGTTGTACTGTCCAGTCTGAGTGTCACCAGGATACAGGTTTTAGATGACTGAGTTAAGTGACTCACACTGTCTGCACAAGGAACCTAATATAATTATAGTACAGTAGTTTACCGTAAAGTGTAGATGACAACGTATTCTTGTCCTAATATTTAATCTGCAAAGCTGAAACAGATGGTAAACAAGTCCGTAGTTATTTCACTTTCACGCAACTAGAAATGGAGAAACTGGTAAAATCAGGTACAGTATATATAATAGATGAATATTTAATATGGAAGTTCCTGTTTCAGCAGCCACAGAAGAACAGTCTTATCCTCGCTTACTGTCTCAGTAAATAGTAGATTGTGATTCCTTCTTTAGTTCTCATCAAATACATCTCTCTCTCCTTCCCTCCTTTCTTCTCCCTCCCAATGCCAGCACTATCCAGACACAGATGTACTCATTCTCCTCTCAGCCGCCCCCCTCCCTCTTACGAGCGTAGACATTATTGTGCACTGGTTCATAAACAGTAAGGTTCATGAACGTTGCACTTCCACGTTTATTTCTAAAAGATAATTGTATTGTATGCTCCGTTAAGTCGCTCTTACAGTCTTCTCCTCTCATTTTTTAAAAAATCAAACATTTTTTGCCTCCCTACATGACAGAGTGGCTTACCGGTGTGTGTGTGTGTGTGTGTGTGTGTGTGTGTGTGTGTGTGTGNGTGTGTGTGTGTGTGTGTGTGTGTGTGTGTGTGTGTGTGTGTGTGTGTGTGTGTGTGTGTGTGTGTGTGTGTGTGTGTGTGTGTTGAAAAGATATTTACAGTCCAAGGTTTCTCAGCGACATGTATGCTTTATCACTGATTTTACTTGTGGTAATGTTGAATCAAAATATTTGGTACAGGTAGGCGCACTAATGAATTTTAATGTATTCTTTTAATGTCATTTTATTATTATGTCATTGATTTTCATCTCTCGTTAACTTTAAACTCACCCTCTTCTCCCCTCTCGTCTTAAACACAGCATCACCTTCACTGCAGAGAGAGACGAGCCGAACATGTGAAACTGTAGCAACTTTCTCCACGAGTTAAGTCTGCCGGTGTTACCATAAAGATGACACCCAAGAAGAAAAAGTCCGGGCCACTCAGCTGGGTTGTGGAGAGTGGACTGCTGGTGTCTGTGGTGGTGCTGGCTATGATGGTGGTCTTGTGGCCGCACCGAGTCAACGGGTACGCCATATTGTTTGCTGAAGAACCAATGATTGTATCGCAACAGCCCCTCTCAGGTTGGTCAGGTCTAGTTCTCCTCTTCGTCTGTATCATGATGATGATGATCATCATCAATATTACCTTATCACTGCCATTATCATCGTTATTATCAATCTTTCATCACCTTGTACATGACGAAGATAAAATTGTTTAATACATTAGACTGTTTAAAGACTAAAGGAATTTAATTGTTAATCTATTAACTGGAGATGCAAAGATGTCAATGTTGATGAAAGAATAAAACACACACACACACACACACACACACACACACACACACACACACACACACACACACACACACAGAGAGAGAGAGAGAGAGAGAGAGAGAGAGAAAGAGAGAGA
>JAWQUT010000135.1:143973-168950 GCA_033807755.1 Ellobium chinense | reverse complement strand
CACACAAAGATGAAGTCAGTTTACTGTCAAGTATTTTTGTTTTCTTTGTTGTTTATATTATAGATCAGGTATTTTGCCCACGTCACACAGAACAGTTGAAATCATCAGGCATTCAGGAATTTTTCTTCCCACCCAGGTAGGTAGGTCTGTATCTGAAGCTGTTTGGAGCTGTCTGGCAGTTCTTCTCACTGTGCACTGTAACTTGGCCGAGCTGAAAGCTCTGAACATCATTACCAAACACATGTTTGAAAGTGTACAGAGGGCGAGGAAGTCAAGGATGCCAGTATAGCAACGAGACAGACAGACCTGCCTGCCTGCCTGCCTGCCTGCCTGCCTGCCTGCCTGCCTGCCTGCCTGTCTGTCTGTCTGTCTGTCTGTCTGTCTGTCTGTCTGTCTGTCTGTCTGTCAACATCTGCACTGCACACTTCTCCAAACACGTGGTAATGAATGAAATTGAAATGTTGTTCGAGTATTATCATTGCTACCTTATATGGAAAGGATGTGTGAGGACATCTAGCAATTTAATAATCCTCTGTCAGTTGACAGTGCATATTATGGAGGAGTCAAGGCATACTGACGCTGAAATATTAGTATTAAATCAGAGGCTAAAATGCCAACACAGTACACATAATTTTATACTCTGTCTGACATGAGTTTTTCTTGCAATGGGCGCCTAAAATTGGACCATAATATTATGTTCCTTGACCTTCATTACCTCCCCTATAAGTCGCTCTTTACAGCACAATGCAGAGTTTATCAACTTTACTTCCGGTGGTTACTTACAGCGCCTCATGTTGCAGCTTTCTTATTTTCGGTAACACTGACTTTGTTCACAGATCCACGATTAGCGACGGCATTGTGAACCATAAGAACACAAGGGCAAAAGGACTCAGAAAATGCAAATCAATGTCCATTTTGGCATCAGAATTCAGAATCTCTATTATACTTATAGTTCTACTTCTAGAGACAGATGTCTACTTTCGTTTTCACGGGTTATGGCTATGGTCATGGACTATGGTTCTGACTCTTTCACTTTCGGTCATTGGCCATGACTGGGCTGACTGATGTTCAGTGTGACATTTATGTAGATCTAGATAGTGTTCATCTTGAATAGATCTAGATTTAATTAATCAATCCATGTGCTATGTATCCTGAACTGGAGGCTATGATAAAAGGCTTGAAAGCAGGCTTAGACTTAGACAGGTAGAACTAGAATGAGATGTAGGTCCAAGATTTGATTAAGCCTGATCTTCATATTGTCATTGGAACAGACACCAGTTAACTCCATGGTTAGATAAGACTGCTGTTGTCAGGGTTATAAGAGACTATTGTCTGCAGCTTTTTGGTGCTATTCATCAAAATTAAAATTGCAAATCACTCTTGCATGCCATTCATATTTCATAACAATTATTGAGACATTAGACTAATATTCAGTAGCGGATTTAGGCATGGGGCAGATAGGTCCTGGTTCAGGGCTCTATGCTTTTGAGGGCCCCAAGCATAAAGAGGAACAAAGAGTACATAGACCAGAAGTGATGTGAGAGGGAAAAGGTCAGACAAATGTTCATTTTTTTAGTTTTAAATATTTAACAGATCTTGCCCCAAACATGGCTTTCTTATAGTTCAATGGGGTTCTGGGCAAAGTCATTTCAAAATTATGAGTCACATGAATCGACACAAACTTTCATTAGATAAATCATTGACATTCCCACTCTCTTTCTCTCTCAGATCCAACATTGGATGGTAAAACAATCAGATTGTCTGTTGGTTGAAATCACATGAGTATACAAGATTACATTTTCTTTTTCTTTGCTTTTATCATCCCCATCTCCAATATGACAGTGACTGCTGAAAGAGGAATGGGTTCCTACTGTCACAGAAGATATGTTTCACGGCTGTTCCAATGTTTTGGACGACTTCAACCTGCAGCCAAGAAAGAACGCTCAGATCAGGAACTCAGTCTCTCCTGCAAAAGCCACAAGGTGGGAATGATTGAAACTGTGTCACACAGTGTATCATTCTTGGTTCTTGCTGTGATAGTATGGATGGTCATGGGAGAGTGTGTATGAATGCTTATGAGTTATGTCATATTATGATTATTTTTAGTTAACTTATTTTAATCGACAAACAAAATAGCTATGTTTGTAGACATGCCCGAGTTAAAATGTCAGCATTTTTGTGATGACCACAAGTTAAACATTGTTTTGTAAAGAATATAAGTATAACATTTAAAACAGAATTGATGTTTTACTACTTCAGTATTTCTTTTCCAGTTGATGTTGTACAATGATGTCATAGCCCAGAGCCATGCAGGAGGTTTTCACCTTTTACCCCTGGGACAGCGAGCCTTAGAGAAACTGACCCGGCTGGTGGACGAGGAGATGCAAGCCATTGGGGGACAGAAGATTTCACTGACCACTCTAGCTCCTGAGGCACTCTGGCGGAAATCAGGTGGGTGGATTAACACATGACAGTGATTACTTCTAGGTGCCATTTTCCCACCATGACATAGAATTTCAAGATGCTTCCATGTGTTGATTTTTATCCTGCTTTATTGATTGGTCAGTCTCTCAGTTTGGTTGAATTTATATTGAATACTGTAGTTAGCATTCTTATAAGAGATGATCAGTGGACAGCTAATACTCATACATGTAAACTAAGCAAGTTTCTTATGAGGTGTCTCAGAAGACTTTATCTGTTTTCAGTGCTCCTCACTGATTACCTCAACACTCTCCAGTTTTGTAATTTTGTCTTTTATATTGTGTTTAGACAATCCAAAGTAGAGCATTTTTCAGTGTAGACAATGGAAGATACGTAGGGATTGGAATGAACTTGACAGGGAATGCTGTCAGATTGGAAATTACATGCTAAAACATTTTTGGTATTTGTTAGATGCATAGTGAAAGAATGTTAAATAAGTTTCTTGCATACTCCAAGATTTCATAAATTGTGAATGTGAGGAACAGCCTGTATTTTTGTCTGTCTTTGAATCCCAGTCTTTATGAATATTGCATTGAATTGTGCTTTGATAATTATCAGTATTGTGGCTCAAATTATGAAGGTTTTTGTTTTTTTTTGTTTGTTTGCTCCAGGACGTTGGGAGTCAGCAGGAGCAGAACTCTTTACTCTGAAAGATAGACATAAACATCAATACTGTCTTGGGCCAGTAAGTCTTGTGCAGTCTGTGTATGAAATTGATAATGTAGCTGTTATGGGAACAGACCTTTGCTGATTTTGTTTCATTCTTCATCTCTTAAACCTGTGAAAGACTAGTTGTTGCTCCATTCCACTTTAATAAAAACTCTCTACCCAAACTTTTAAACCAACTGCTTAAGTGCTGATCATTTTGTCATTACTTGTATTCCCATATATATCCTCTCAAGACTTAATTGGACATTTTTTAAAGCGTGTCATGTGTACCGTATATTACTGAAGATACCTTGCAGCAGCAATTGTTTTTTTCTATGCGTGACATAGTATGATAGGTGTTTTGTTAGGCTGGAGGTGATTTCACTATTGGTCTATACATAATGTAAGAGGCAGATTCCAGGTCTGTTAGATAATCAATGACCTAATATCTTTTCCAGACACATGAAGAGCTTGTCACTAAACTGCTGGCCACCATGCCAAAACTTTCTTACAAACAGCTCCCAATCAGACTCTATCAGGTGAGATTATATATGGCCATATAGTCTTAACAGTGTAATATTCTTTCACTATGTCATTCAGTCAGTCAGTCATGATTTATATAGGGACAATTTTGTTATGGGTAGTTTTAATGTACCTGCCATAATAATGTTACTCTGTAGACCATAATGTGTAGAGACAGGATACCCCAAGTTGGGCTATGTGATATGAGTGATTGTGAGGTGTGATTACCTTTTTTAGTGGCTGTAAACATCTAAACAAATATGAGGCATTGATGATCCAGCAGCGCTGGCTTAGAGGTCTACATCATATCTTGTACAAGTGGACTGATGCCAACAAAATTTATTTATTTTTATTAATTATTTGATTAAACTCTTTTATTGTCTTCCATGATGGGATTTGTTTTCACTATTTACACACTTCTCCACCCGTCTGCAGTCCTCACACTTTTTTTGCAAAATTTATTGAAGAAATTGGTGTTGTTCCTACCTCTTTAATCAGATAGGAAATGAGAAGTCACAATTAACCTTTTGTATGTTTCTCTCCATATTTTTGTACATTAGAACAGAGCATTTCAAACAATGTGTGCATTTAGCATCAGGCATTAATATGTATTTTCCCTCTACCTGGTTGTGGAGGGAACAGGTCCTGAAATACTCAGTGTATCTTTAGTGCAAAGGGAGCTTTTCCATAAAAGACCCGCAATTGTTTTGCTCTCCGCAAGACAGTAATCAGCTGTATTTGAACACATGATGACCTCTGTTTACATAGATATATCAGAGCTATATCAGGCATGAACACTGGCATCCTCATTTTATGGCAGTTGCTGTATATTCTCCTTTGTCATGGCAGTATTATTATTTATTATTATTATTTATTAGTTTGAAGAGTGCATATCCTCCATGCAAGCACCCATCTGTACTTGTTTCTGTTCCATGAAGTCCTGAATGTGAAATTTGATTCCTCAGATTACCAGAAAGTTCCGAGATGAAATGGCTCCAAAATATGGCCTGTTGCGAGGGCGAGAGTTTGAAATGAAAGGTGAGGTTCATCATGTTGTGGAGACAGACTTAGTCATCTTTGTGTTTTGTGAAAGTGAGAACCATAGAACTTAAGCACACTTTACTGGCTGATGATAATTTTATAAATAAAATTCTTTAAATAGCTATGAATAACTTGGATAGTGTATTTGTTGAGAAGCCAGAATATAACATAGTTTGAATTCATGTACAGAGCCTTAAGTAAGGAGGACTTCAAAGTGAAATGTCGTTGAAAATAGAAATTATTCTGTTTTGTTTTTTCCTGACAGATATGTACACATTTGATACCAGTGAAGAAACAGCCCTGGAGACTTACAAGCTGGTTTGTGGTGCTTACAATCGCATCTTTGACAGAATTGGTGTGGAATATGTTCAAGGTATTTAGTACCACTCACACATACCTGTTTGTAACAGTCTTTTGGATGTTGTTGACTCTAGATCTTTTCCAGGCCCTGAAAAGCTTGTACGCTGAGCAAACTGTTTTGAAGAACACAAACACATACTGGTAAAATTAATATTACCTTCTTTTTTCCACCATTTTCTCCTTTCCATTGACAACAATATTTTCAGTTTGTCTCTTTTTTGAAAATCTCACCTCTTCTACTTCTAGAAGGCACCTCAAATTTTTTTTGCCTACTGAAGATTGACCAGTCTTTCTGTGACATGGAATTACCACAAACCATACAGCTTTCAAGAACAGTCTGTGATATAAAGAGAGTGAGAGTTGGACTAGTCTAGTGAATGTGCAGGACATTTTATTACATCATTAAGTCTCAGCCAGACATGAAAAGGATGATGTCAAATCAGTGTTAGTTTTCAGCTGCTGTGTTGTAGAGGATGTGTGTACATGTCTTCAGTGAATACAGACCTCCTATCAAGTGCCCATATCACAGACAGTTTGAGTTATTTGAGAAAGAAAAATTCTGTCCTCATGACATTTTCAACATGATGATGGTAGGAATTAAATCCATAACAGTTTGAAATCTCTTGACAGTGTCTGGTGCTACAGGTATTATAGGAGGTGACCTGTCCCATGAATATCACTACCTGGCAGATATTGGTCAAGACTCGGTATTACTGTGTGACAGGTATGTCACTGGTTGGTTGGTTTGTACACATCAGTGCCGTGACTGTATTGAGCATTTTGTAACCCTCCTTTTCTTAAAAACTGTATCTAGTTTTGAATTTGAATAACTTTGTGAAGATATTCTAAGTTCAAAGGATTTGAAGTGATTTTCTTAGCCTTTTAGAAGGATTTGAATTTTAAGAGGTATTGCCTTGTTTTGACAGGTCTTCTACATTGTTTTTGAATTATGGAATATTTCTAATAAAAAATTGGCATACACTTAGTAATAGTACCAATGAATTGTCTGGTTTGGCCATGTTAAGTGTACATGAAAAAGTGGATTTTTGTATCTAACACTGGTTAAGGCAATGACTTAATTTGTGAAATTTTGTTTTCCATTTTTCAGATGTGATGTGCAGATGAACAAGGAGCTTGCGGCAGGTTTGTAGTACAGTTGGTCACCATACAGCAAGAGTGGGCCATGCCAAATTTTTGTGACTTTGGTGGTAAAGGAGTCTGTAAATAGATATTGACTCAATCTTGCTATAAGTTAATATCGGTCAAATTGATATTTTTGGCTGTGGGGACTTCTAAAACCAACTTTTCTAAGTCTTTATAACTTGGTGGCAACATGAAATTTATCCCTCAATTTCTCAAAACACAGTAAATGTGGGATGGTCCACTTTTGCTCTACAGTGACCAATTCACCTTACATAATATCAACTGTATATGAATGTGGGAAATTTTGTGCTTAAGTGGAAGTTGCAGTTAAGTAGATCTCAGTTGCTTTGACTTTCTGCATACCTTTCAAAGTTGATCATAGAATAGCCACATTTTAATGTTGAATAAAGCCTATTGCTGCCATAGCTTTAGTTGAAAAAAATTTGTATGTTTTATTTTAAAGTTTGTTTTCAGTTAAATGTTTGATCAGTGAACAAATGAAATTATTCAGCAGATTTATTCAGTCACATTAGAGTTGACAATCTTTATAACTTCTGCCTACAAAGAATGCTTATATTTATCAGAGGATTTGTCACTGGATCTGTGCATTGCCAGCCATGTTTGATCACATGAGATTTTTCTTACATGCTTGGTTTCAGAGGATGGTAGTTTGCCCAGTTCTTGTCAGCTATCAGCTACAGAATGTGAGTTGCAGGAAAGAAAAGGGATTGAGGTATGTTTGGTTTAAAGGCTCATAGTTGGTCTGTGTGTCTTGAATTCATTGACTTTCAGCCATATATTTTCCATCATGTTTGGGGTGCAACCATTTTGGTGACCTTCAAGAAATAGGAAAATGTCCATCTAACTTCGGCTCCTTGTTCTGAAGCAGAGGTTCCCAGCTGTTGACCCACATGCCAAACTGTGACTCATGATGGTCACCAAGATATAATCCATGAGGTAAATCTACACTGTAGACTGCCTGACATTGTCCAGTGTCTTGTATAATGATAGGACGTTGTATTACTTATATAATGATGAAATATGCACCTAGATTTTCTATGATGGCGAAGTTAAGAAACTGATTCGCCTCCCGGAAAGTTCAATTACCATGGCTCTATAGAATTCTGATTTGTGATTTGTCAGTCTAATACCTGATCAAGTTTACTTTTTTTGTCTTTGCATATGATGGTGCACAGCAGCCAATACTTGAGTAACAAAAAATATCTATAAACCTGCAGTCTTACATTTTGTTGAAAACAGTACAGTTGAAAACAGTGGCCTCTATGAGAAAGACCGTATGTGCCATTATCATAACTTTACAGGAGATACAAAAAACTTTGATGTTTCACCTGTGCCTATCATTTAATCCATGGCGCATACAGATGGCTGTTTTGGAAACTATAAAAGCTATGAGAGAATAATCCAGAAGGAAAGATAGAGAACCTTAGGCACTATACAAAGGTGTCTAATTTGACCGAACCTGACAGACATTGTCTCTTCTTGTAAAACAATAGAACAGTCTTCTTGACCATGCTGAGTGGCAGTGAACGATGCATGGAGAAAGGAGAGATCTCATGTTTCAGAATCTTATATACTGTGCAAATTCCACCCTGCTGCAAAACCAGTGAGACCAGAATGTTTGTAGCATTATTGTTTGCCATGTCTGACATAGGTAGATATAGGATCTCTGTTTACCTTTCAGTAACTGATTGTATGTTTCCTTACTGCTCCCCCAGGTGGGTCACACATTCTACCTAGGCACAAAATACTCCTCCATCTTCAAGTCACAGTATATGGCTCAGGATGGAAGCATGGTGTAAGTTGAACAAGTCCTTAAACCTTTAAATACCAGCCTAGGCATCCTCTGCTTTATTCTAAATATCATGTCAGAGGGCATGACTCAGGCAAAATCAATATGTGTAGATGTGAGAAAAAAAGTGCTTTTTTACTGTGTATATCACATAATACAATAGAATTTGGGGTTAGAGAGTACAGGGCTGCCAATCATTCCGCTTTTCGCGGAATCATTCCACTTTTTTTTCCGCGCGAAATCAACAAATCAAGGAATGTGCTGATCTTGTGCCCAGATCATTTCGGACGGATACATGAAACAGATATATATATATATATATATATATATATATATATATATATATATATATATATATATATATATATGAGACAAATTCACACTTAGATTCCCCTTTTCACCTTAAATTCCTCTTTTTCACCTTAAATTCCTCTTTTTCATTATTGATATTCCTCTTTTTGGTATGTTGAGGTTGGCAGCCCTGCTGTTAAGATGACCCCATTCTTTAAAAGTGAGCCCACAAATGTACTGAAATTGTAGCATAACATAAAGCAGCAGTGTCACAGTAACATGTCATAGACTTACAGATTACACTTGGACATGCTTTTTACTCTGAATAGGGACACCTTGCCATACAGGACATTGAATGCAGCCAAATCTACATTATGCTTATTTTTGTGAAATTCATGAGATGCTTTAAATTGTTTCTCATGAAGCAAATTTTGCAGAATTGAAAGGATGAACAAACCCAACTACATATAATTTTAAAACTGACAAAATGAATTGGAAAAGTGCCCAGTTTGATGCCAGGGGTTTTTGCAATATATATCAAGGATATTTTGAGCCATTCAATCATCACATCCTGAGATATAAAATAATTGTGTTCAATTTGTTTTTATTTTGGCCAGTGACTACAATATGGGTTGCTATGGCTTAGGGATGACTCGTATTCTTCAGGCCTCATTGGAAACCTTGTCTACAGAGAACAGTCTACGCTGGCCCAAGTTGTTAGCTCCACATCAAATTTACATCATTCCCAAAAAGGTGAGAGGTCACCCTGTATTAGGCTGAGATAGATGGTGGAAATAACTCTTTGAAAGGAGGCCTAGCAAGCAAGCAGTCTGATTATCTGAAAACCCTGAGGGAGATAGTCTTATCTATGGCACAGATTGGCAGTCCTATCTCTAGGATTTGCTCTACAGGATAGTAAATAAAATCAAATAATGTAAAAAGGCAATCTTTTCTTAGTCTAAGGCAAATCAGATTGTAGGTTAAGAACTGAACAAACTGAAGAGAACGGGCAGAATTTCAAATTCTGCTCTTGAAAACCTGTGTCTACTCAGTTGCCCATCTGCTCCTCTTGTTAATGTTTAAAAGAAATATCATCTCTGGATGATACATAATTGCTTGCTTTGCTGAAACCTGTGTGGGAAATGGGATCATGTAAGTTGCATATATACTTCTTCCTCAAGCTACTACTTCTTTCTGAGATGTTGCTATTCAGGCTTTTGTATAATTTTGTTTCTGTCTGATAAATTACTGAACAATCTCAAGAAGTGGTTGGTTGATTTGGACATGTCTTTTATGGTTTGGCTGACACCAAACTATGAAATATTGTGTAAGAAGACTGAACTTTTTGTCCTCAGGATGGTACAAGGGCTGATGAATTCATGTCAGAGGCAGAATCTCTTAGTGATGCATTCACACAGCGGCCACAGCTAAGAGGGGAGGTGGTCATTGATGACCGCATGACCTTAACCATCGGTCGGCGGATCGTGGATGCGGACAGGCTGGGATATCCATACGTTGTGGTACTTGGTGTGAAGGTGAGCATCCGGGGATGGGCTAGAAGTGGGTCCACTGATAACACAAGTTTATCAGTACAGTTATTACTGACACTCACATTCCAGGGAACTGAGCCACAAGCTTGAATTTATGAGGGGATGAGCTGTTCATAGAATTTTAAATATGAGACTTGTGATCACAGTATTTTGACTGTGTAGGTTCTTTTGAGTACATGTGGGTGGAGATCCATCTCTTGGTTTTCAGGGCTTTTTAATTTCTTGAGGGCTTATTTCTGATAGATCAGTGTGATTGTTCCCTCCATTAGTCTAAGATCAGGTGTAGAAATGCTAGTAGGAGTGTGGATCCATACTTGTCTTGAACTTTTGTGGGTTCAACTCTTAATATATTTCCACACATCCTTCTACTGATTATGTCAAAGCATCAACAAAAATCACCAGTGCAGTGATGAGAACGTGAAGATCTTATACTTTGTAATGAAGTCTTACATGACCCAGTAACTATATGAAGCTCTTTCAAGTCATTGGGTAGTGTATGATCCAGTCACCACCAACATCAAAGTCTTTTTAAAGGGGTTGTGGTCAGAACTGGGTGGTCAAATGACTTGTGAGTGGATTTTATAAAACAACTGTAAAGATAAGCAAAAATGAAGTTTAAACAGTGTTGAGAAATCTCAAGAATCAGCTTCCATTCTTATGGATATTCGCAGTTTAAAATGTTGCCAGGATTTATGATAGACCAAATCACCACGGAATGATTAACTTCAACTTCTATTCTGTACATTTTCCCTTGCAGGCTCTAGAATCTCCAGCCCAATATGAAGTGATAGATACAAGCAAGGGGGAGACAACTTTCATGAGTTTTGATCAGTTGATGACATTTGCAGACGGCATTGAAACATTATGACCTGCGTTGTGAGGACAGTTAGATGGACAGACAGTGAATGAAGTGTGTGTCTTTCAGAGTAAGTGCTGAGAGCTCCATGGCACTATATCCACAGCATAGTCTTCATGAAGGAAGTGCCATAGTACGTTGAGCCGTTGTATGTCCATATTATATATTAGAATGTGAATGAATTCACTGTTCTGGCTGCAAGTTGAGGAATCTTCAAGAATTTATAAAGCATGGTAAAACAAGTTTTAGTGAGAATGAAGAATGATCAGTCTAATGGTTGTGATGTAGGCAAGATATGAAGTGTGTTATGTCTTCTGTGAGGGAACAACATTTTGTATGTATGAATGAGGTATCATTTCCCAGGAAAAATAATCTTATGTGGTTGGATCATGACGTACATTCAGTCATTCAGTATTTTATTTTTTAATGCTGATTAATAAAATTTTGTGATAATCTCGACATGTTTGTGAATGTATTCTTTGATATCTTCCTGAGCCATGTTTTGTGCTCACCTCAAATTTCTGAGAAGAAATTTCAACACCATTTACATGAATTTCATTACAACAATGGTCAATGAGTCAATGAGCCATAAATTCAGCTTAGCGGCAATATTCCAGGGTCATAGATTAAAGTCAAATGGATACACCGCTAGTTTATGGAAACAGACCATATGCGACACAGTTACACTTTTACAAGAGACACAAAAACTGTTATATTGTGCCTGTGTTCATCACTTAATTGATGACATATTATTATAAGATAAGCTATGTTGGAAATCATAAAAACTGTGAGAGAGTGACTCAGATGGAAAGATATTAGGTATTAGGCTCTACACAAAGCTTCAGAAAAGTGAATCTGATGTAACTGGGTGTATATGGTCTTTTTCTGTTAAACAGCGGTGTAGGTTCAAGAGGTAAAAATGCCTGTGATAGAATAATTTTGAGTGATAATCATAATATGTCGGTGAAAGAGTAACAAATAGCACAGTGGAATATGGATCATACAGTGGGTTGGAACATCTTTACTTATTACCAGAGTCCGGCATCCCCTACCACACACATTCTGCACAATACAAGGGGAGACAAGCTGGTACAGTAAAATTTGTTGTATAATAATAGCCCACAGGAGTGCTGGCAGTGATCAACACTGTATTGATAATGAAACAGCAAAGCTGCACATCACAGTTTACATAACAGTCCAATTCTATAACACAGACCAAAAATGCATCAAACTCTCCTTTCCTTCCACAGATCATGCCCTGTACTGACAGGTCGAAAAATAAATATGAAATGTACTGTCACTTTTGTTTGAAAACACATGCAAGGTTAAACTGTTGGTGAACTTTCAAAGCCTGTCTCTTTTTGTTTTGAATGCCAACATTTTTTTTCTTTTTCAGATTTACAATATTTGAAATGGGCCACTGTGTTTCTAGAGTAATGTCACAGAGTTTATTAAAGTACATCATAATATTACTTGAACTGAGTATTTTCAAAGCTGGGTTGCACACACTCTGATTGAAAATACAGAAACACACCTACCAGATTCCATATTCAATTGCAACATATAGTTAATTCATCACAAATATGCTTGGAATGACCACTTGTCAAACTGATCTTCATGAGTTCATGACACATGACAGTTCAGCTCTTTAACTGTGGACAATCTTGACCTCCAACCATGAGGCTTTTTTTGCATATTTTCTCCACCTTTCAATTCATGTAATTGTTTAGAAGCACCATAACTGTCTTTCTACAAAAGTATGATTTTTGATTTTTACCCCTTTACTGAACAACAATTTGATACAACAACTACAGGTCAGTACAGAAAAGTTGTTTTCCACACTGGATGTTCTTTGCTATGGATCCAGTTTGTAAAGTCCTTCTCTTATCAGATTCTGCCAAACTTTTCCATTTGGCCACTCGTATTCCTCCAGGGAAGAACTCTTCATATCAATACTGTATCCTGGCACCTGAGATATCACAGAAGACAACAAACATGAATGTGAACAGTTCTGTCCAACACTGATATTTTAAAATAATATTTTTCAGTGTCCCATGAGAGATGTATCTTTTTGTTTGTGGAATTCTATTGGTACCGGTATCTTTGTGTAAATCTATTGGTACCGGTATCTTTGTGTAAATCTATTGGTACTGGTATGTAATGTCAAATACCAACATAACTTCCCTATTAGCTGAACAGACTACATGTATTTTCTCATACTGACACAGTCACTGATGCTAATTTGACAACCACCACCTACTACTTTTTTTCTTTTTATTTCCTAAATGCATGGAAAAAGGTAGAACTCACCTCCGGCACTACATAGCATCCATTTTTCATTTTGCAAGGGTTCTCAAAGTGTTCATGTAGGTGGTCTATGTATTCTGCCATCCTAAAGAAAGATAACATTCATCTGAGTCATATGGAAACTATCTTTCTTTATTCACAGTACAAGTGAGGCTTTGCTGACCAGCGCAGTGGTCAAGACCAATAACCTGAACATGTAACACACTCCAGTCCTGACGNCCCATCTTTCCATCTTTAGCCTCTTGCATTCAAAGCTGAGAACCACTTTCACTAGGGGCTCCCTCTCTTCATATCTCTGTCTGGATGTAGCAATATTTGCATACAGAGTAAAGAATACTGACACTAAACACAGGAGTGATTTTTTTTTTTTTTAATAAAACCTGATAGTCACTAAGCCTTTATAGACTTCATCAGTGATACTCGTTGAAAGTGAAAGCGACTGCAATAATGTGCTGGTATTTTTAGGGTATTTTTTTTAGCATACTCTAATTTTCAACACTTGGGAGTATGTCCCTATCCATTAGAATATTGTTGTAAATACTGCTCTCTCTCTCTCTCTCTCTCTCTCTATCTATCTCTCTCTCTCTTTCTCTCTTTAAGAACAACTGCACATTTCTAAGACATCATAAAGGGCCTTTAGTGCAACTTGAGTGCAACTCTCAAATGGCTTCCAGCTCAGTGTGGACAGTAAACATCACTGGAATGTGGCTCTCACCTTTTGTCCAGTGATCCAGAGACTGCAATGTAGTCAAAGATGGACAAGTGTTGGATGTACTCACACAGTCCCACACCGCCACCGTGAGGACACACAGGAACTGAAAACACAGTACAAGACAAATGGAAGGTTGACATATAGGATAACTAAAGCTTGTCAGTGCGTATATGGACAAGTCATCAAGCCCTAACACAGCAGGCATTACGTTCACATTTTCTTCAGCTCCCTGTCTTCAGTATGGGTGTCATTGTCCAACTGCTTAGGCATTCAAAGTGGCAGCAGACCTGTGTGGATACTGATAATGTGACATGAGACGAGCCAGCAAATGTCAGGATATAATAAGACTTAATATGTGGTTGGCTGGATTTGTTTGTTTAGTATAGAAGTTTACACCATTTAAAGATGGGGTCTCAAATTTGGCAAAACACCATGAAATGGGGAGGAATGTAGTCAAGAGCCACTTTCAGTGATGTTTACTGTCCATGCTGAGCTAGAAGCCATTTGAGAGTTGCACTCAAATTGCACTAAAGACCCTTTATGATGTCTTAGAAATGTGCAGTTGTTCTTAAAGAGAGAAAGAGAGAGAGAGAGAGAGAGAGAGAGAGAGCAGTATTTACAACAATATTCTAATGGGGAGGAATGATCATTGAGACATGTATCATTGGCTCTAGATGGCCTCTTGGGGCCCCTGGGAATTTGGAGAGACCCTCTTTTGCATTGAGTCAGTTTCAGTCCTACTCACCTCCAAACTTCTTGGCCATTAGAATGACAGCTACATTCTCGCTCACTCCACCCAGTCGACAGCTGTCAATCTGACAGAACTGCATGGCTCCCATCTTGAGGAACTGTTTAAACATGACTCTGTTCTGACACTGTTCACCGGTGGCCACACCTATTCCTATTGGCTGCAGGGCCTGTTAGTAAAGTCAAATTCTCAGAGCAAATACTACAATTACAATGTATTGTGGCACCCAATCTTGCTGAATGAGCTTAAAATCTAGAAATCTGTCATCAGTTATGTGAATTCATCTGCACTGGCAAGACAAGGAACCGTCTCAACATCTTACACAATTTCCACCAGCCTGAGACTGTTGTAGATTACATGTGTGTTGACATGACAGTGCCCTGTGCCTGACTGAACAGTTGTATCCGATGATATTTGAAAAAACTATGTTGTAATGCCATACCCTAAAATATTGCTAGCTACTGTATCAGATGGTAATCAGACAGAATTAGAATAGGAGTTCCTGTTGGATCATATGAGTATCATGATATAATTATGATACTGAGATAAACTTCAAAGGGTGGGTGTCATTATTTTGACACGATAACTACATATCAGGAGTACCGTGTAAGTCTTCAAGGACATGGCAGTGCAACAATGTCTTTCAAACACCAACAAAAAAATAGGGCACGCAGCTACTTCAAGTGGGTAAGTCAAATATTTCAAACATATTACATCAATAGTGCCAAGTTCTACTACCTTTTGGTTTGTTACCAAAGTGCTGTTTGCATCAGCTCCCTAACACAGATACAGTATCTATATATGCAATAAATCAAATGGATAACAAGCCGACCTACCTTTGCAATTTCTGCATGTCCCATGACATCATCTGGTGATGTGGGTTCCTCTATCCATGTAATATTAAAGTGAACCAACTCTCTCATCCAGTCAATGGCTTCTTGCACCTCCCACTTCTGGTTAGCATCCACCATCTGGACACAGAGAGAGAGAGAGAGGGAGACAGAGAGAGAGAGAGAGAGTGTGTGTGTTAGAGAATGTTACAGGGACATGACATTGTTTCAGGAAGTGTTCTGGGCTCCACATGATGGCTGTAGTGTAAGCCGGAAGAATAAATGTGTTAGTGAGCTCATGCACTGTGGAGTTTAGTTTTAATATAGTCAACAACAACTCTCCACCCAACAGAAGTAAATGATTACACACAAACAAATAGTTTAAAATGTGGCAGCACAAAGTTTCATCCACTACCTATGCGTGTGAAGGATAGAGGATCACTCAGAGTATGTCATGTGACTTTATACTGTGATCACATCCCTCTTTTGTATATATACATTCTATGCTATATTTACATTCTTTCATAATGAAACTATCATCATCTTGATTTTAAATTTCTAAAAGTTTTCAAAGTAATTTTTCCTGCTCTAATTTTTGCACAAATGTCAAACAAATATTTAGACCAAATGAACTGCCCAAATAAAGTCAGTTTTAGTTAAAGCATCGAAAACTTCACTGAATTTTCCTACAAGTTCTTTCAGACAAAAAAAAAGTACAGTATAATGTATATTTAAAGTGTACCAGAGGTCAGGGTGAACACTAGGCTTTTACATGATGTTAGGGAACAACAGACAGGTGATTAGGAAGTAAAGATAAAACTGCTGTGGTATAATGGTAGCACAATCAGAGACTTGGGTTCTAGCTTTGGGTGCCTTGCAGCCTTCTCCTCAAACTTGATCTTTCACAGTGATTATGAAAGAGCCCTTACCAGTGGCATACTTTCCAGATAGCATTTAATAGTATAACTATCAGTGAATTCAAATAATTTTTCCTTCTCCTAAATATGTATAGCTTTATCACTTTTTAAAAAAAAAAATTATCTGTATTTTAATCTATTGCTCCCTTACAGACCCAACAACTTCAAACAGTGGAAATCCTACCAGTAAGTGATCATCCTTCATGGTCTGTCGTAATATTGTGGCTCTTCTTTTGTCATCCTGCAGGTCAGATCCAACTTTCATTTTGAACCTAACAGTAAACATGGACAACAGATATGACAGAGTTTGATTATTTACTGATATTCACATAAAAATATCTCATTGCAAGCACATAAGAAAGTTCATGCAGATGAGCTGCCTCTAATGAACGGATCTCTGCAGGGTGAATAGTGCAAATGTAATGGAGACAACACATTGTGCCTGAAGTCTGCTTTTTCTCAGGTGTAATGTAAGGCACGGTGGTGATGAGGCATTGTGCTGATGGTAGAGGTGGAAGTGGTGTAATGATAATGCACTGTGGTGATGGAGGTAACAGTGCATTACCACCACCTTGCGCATCATTACAACAACCGCACTGTTCCATCATCACTATCACTACCACTGCTGCTACATCATCTGGGAAACAGGAAATAACAGGCCCAGGGGCCTGGGTCACAGAAAGGTGTAAGTAAACCTCATCACCACAGCACCAATGAATGGAAGGGGCAAGTCCTCTCCAAGCTTGAATGTGTCAGACGTTTGACACGCGGTGTGGAGCAGCATGGCCGAATGGTTACAGCGTTGGATTCAAGATCTAAAGGTCTTGGGTTTGATTCCTAACCACAGTCCTGTTTTAAGTGCCTTGGGAAAGTATGTCATCCACATTTTCCTCAGTCCACCCCTCTGTAAAATGGGTACCTGACTACAGGCAGTGAAAGATACTGTCAGAATGTTAGTGATCAGTGCCTCCAAATGGCAGCGGCGTTCCAAATGGCACCTCAGGGAGTTGAGAAAGTCCCAAAATGGTCTGGCCTGTTGGGGTAATAATAGTGTGAAGATGTGTGAGCAGGCATTAGTCCGGATAAAAAAACTTATAAACTGTATTATTATTATTATTATTATTATTATATCCAGTCCATGACAGCAATTCTCTCATACATCTTACCTGACACATTTGACAATATGCAAAGTACACTGTATTTCACCATGTGATGAGAAAATGAAAGCAGTAGTACAAAAGTACTAAGTATAGAACTACACAAATGAATGTAATTTGCTCTGCCCAATAGAATTAGTTTGTACATACCTTGTGAATCCTTGTGCTTGGGCTTCTTTGCACAACTAGGAATGGGAGAGAGAGAGTTGTACAGATACAACCAAATCTTAATTCACAAATATCCCTTGGTATTATAGTATATCAAATATTAATACCAGCTGACTGTAAGTTGTTAAATGTCAGACACTAGGCCTCAACAGCTAATGTGTGAAACAGTTATAAACAGTTATTGTACAGTATTCCTCCTAAAAGAGGCTCAGTAGATGTGAGATAGCACACATGCATAGTAAGGTGAACAAGTCAGTTGTCTAACTCTCCTTTGGCTTATTCCAGATGTCATCTGTATATAAACAGAGACCAGGAAATCATCTGCCCAGAGAGTAGTAATCCTTGTGAAATATGGCTTTTTCTTAAGATCCTGCAGCCAAAAACTTGAAAACAAACATAGAATTTATTGCAGTTTCATGCCCCATCACACAATACTTCACAGGATGCCTACATAAACCTGTAATTTGATACCTGATGTGGGCTTCACTGAGCGAGTCATTCTGGATTAAACAGGATTTAAATATCATTTCACCAACTTATTTTCAATTAATTCACGTCTGTATTGCTTGCAAACATATCTTACTGTGTAAAACTGTACTATGAACTTACACAATAATTGGATATCTCACCTGTTCAATTTTCTCATCACTGTAACCCAGCCAGGCACATGACGTGGTGTATGCAGGATATCCTTTCTCTTTTATTTCTTGCTCTGAGGAAACCAAAACTTATATTTATTATGTCATGAGAGAATTTCACAGGATGTCATTTATAAAACTCTGACGCTACTAACTTCCTCAAACTCCTTAGTTTACATCCGTTATGGCAGTTTGATGACAGACGGTGACAAAAGGCACGATCGGAATAAACAGCAACTTGATAACAAGAAGTGTAGATAGGTCAGATCTATGGTTTTCAGTAAATTTAATTTTGCTCATCATACTACAGTAAATAAATACTGACCACAGTGCAGTTGGTGGTGAAGCAAGCCGGCAGTTCACAAGAATCAAATCCATATCTCTCATTTGCTGACAATTGTTTGCTGACTGGTAGTTTCACTATAAACACATGGTGCTTTCATTACTCTTCTCTGTGCGATGTTTGAGCAAGGAAAAACACAGTATGTACAAATCTTAACAAACAGTGACCATAAAATGTAAGTAAGCTTATTTTTACCTCTTCCAGCCTTTCCACCTTTCATGCTTTCAAGAATAGCTGAGAACAGAAATGCAATCAAATTAAACCAGAGATATCAAAGATCCACAACAGTTCACTTGTATCTGTAACAGCCGCTACAATTCTTTTGATATTCAGTGCATGGAATTACACTCAAACAAGCTCACTTATGAAACATACAGAACACTCTAGACTGTCTCGTTTCTAGCAGATTTCACAATTTTGATAATCTGACGTAATCTACTTTTAAATACCATTTTGGGACTCATAAAATGTTTCAGAATAGTGTTAATATTGGATAAAATTAAAGGTGTGTTTGAATAAATGTGTGTGAACATATTCAGTGATTCCACATCTCAACATTTCCAAATGTTATCCAATTAGGAAATATTTCATGCTATGTCTGGCACATCACTGCTTAAAATATGAAACAAGGTAAAAGTGAATTTCTTACAATGTTAATCTTAATTCTTAAGAGTGAAACTGCTAACACACTCACCCTGTGGATCAAGCCAGTAAACGTTGTGTGTTGTCAGAGGTTTTGTGCTATCCAAAAATGTTTTTGTAACAAACAGAACAGTTGTGACTTCTGAACAAGAATATACTAGGCAGTGATTGTGTTCAGCGATGGCAGAGTTCCTACAGTACATCATAAGAGAGATTGAAGCTGTACTGTGAGAGGAGTGGGAGATCATCCAGCCATTGACAGAGGCAGAGAGTTGGTGTTGTACTTGTAGAGTAGAGAGTAGATGCATCACAAATACACTGAGATGACTGATGTCAGGAGGTCACAAAAAGATGAGGACGACAGATACTGTACTATACACAACGTGTAAGTAGACAGACTCACTGTAGAGACTTAGCTGGACAATAAAGCAACTGATGAACAGTGATATTCCCAGCACAAAGCAGCAATCCTTATAAATCTGTCCTCCCAGAAAATTGCGGTCGCAAATTATCGCAAATTTTCACGGTTTTCAGAGATTGTTGCAATTTTGCAAATTTCCGCAAAGTTAAACATTTTCTGCAAATTTGGTGCAAATTTTGCCAAATTTTGGCTAAACGGTGCACTTTTTCTGCCAGTGTAGCAATACTGCGTGAACAGTGTGTTCCACTTCTACATTTTTTGCAACATTTCATTAGTGAACAGTGCGATATACCGGTAAATATAACAAAGTTATGAAGCTATTTTTGCAAATTTTGGTGCAATTTTTACCACCTTTTGCATGCAAATTTTGCAATTCTCGGTGCAAATTTTGGGAGTTTGAAATGCAATTTTTTGCAGGGACAGATAAATAAACTTAAGAACTGACCACTTTTCAACCACTCACAAACATATGATACCAACCCACAGCCTCATCTCTTGTCAGTGAATCATCTCTGGAACAAGGACACACACAGAAAAACAAAAGTCAAATACTGTATATAAATTACTCTGCCTGGTATGCTGATACCAAGTTTTTGTCTCTTCAATACCTCAAGCACAAACCAGACAATCTCATGAAAATCAAACTACATTTTAGTGGCCTCTACCATCAGGTATGAAGATGCCAACAGTACCTGACATTCAGGTGTGCAATTTTAACTAGTCTTTATAGAAACAGACAACTGGCCATGGGGAAAGAAGGAAGGATTGGATTTAAATTCAAGGGCTTCAATAGATGCAAATATTTGTGTAGATTCAGACTAGGTAGGACTTTGCCACTGAAATATAAACTGTGTAGTTGTTACTTGAAAGGGGAGGTTACTCTGTGTATTGTGTGAAGCGGCCTAAATTATTACAGTATGTAACTTGCCTTCTAACCATAATTTCTCAACATCTAATTGATTTGGGGACATATTTCTATATGGCAAAATTTGAAGGACGCATTAAGCAACATGTGCAAAAAATATTTTGGCTTGGGACATCTTGATAAGTTAATGGGAGCTGTAGAAACTTTTATAACCAACAGTAGAAAAACAACATCGGCGTCTTTCCTCTTTTTTCACTTCTTTTTTTGTTTTCAATACCTTGGCATCTTCATATCATCAAGGAATTTCTGGACAAATAAAATTTGAAATCGAATATCTCATGAACATCTAAAACTAAATACTGAAAGGACACACACTGAATTTAACTATAACAAAGACTTATTACCTACTGAAAAAAGATGCCTTACTTCAAGATTTTGTGCTCTGTACCATAAAATATGATAGACACAAATGGTGAACTGGTCTAGAAATACTAAACTAAACTGATGTTCTTCACCTATCAAAGAGACATCCATTTGTATGTACAGAACTTAATGTAACATCTTTGACGGTCCTTAATCTGCTCACTTGAACTAACATCCACTCACAGAGAAAACAAACACATCCTTTTCACAAATTCACATCCCATGTAATGAACTTTTTTAATATAATTCCCCTCAAATACACAATAAAGGAAAGCATAAAATTACTTACATGTGTCGGAAATCGATAGTTGACACAAGTTGTTCAGGCTCCTTAGCATGGAGGAAAGAATTGAAAAGAGAAGAAAAATCATCTTATGCAAATCACATCAAGATGCCAAAGCAGATTTTGCTGTATTGGCAATCCAAATGGTAATTAGAAAATCATTCCCAAACTCGTTCTACTGTGCTTGCTACATGTCATCATTGAAAATATTAATGCACATTGTCCACAACACAGGAAGACATGAACATGCTAAAGAACATCTGATACATCACCATAATATAATACTATGCTTTTCAAAGTCTGTCTACATCATTCAAAAGTGATACTTTGTCAGTATAACTTCAAGTGTCTTTCCAAACAAATGATGCAAGATGTAACTCTTTGTTGATCATGTTCTGTCCATTATTTCACTCATTCTGAATTTGGAACTGAAATAAGATATCCCTATATAATATGATCGCTGTTATGGTAGAGACACAATGATCACAGATACCAGGATATTTTAGCTGAGAAAACCATGAGATGTGCAATCACAGGTATAGAAATCTCCCATTAGTTGAAGTTTCTCTGTTACTGTGATGGTCCCAAACTGGGGAGATGTCAGTCATGTACATGTAGTTCCAGTGGACAAACATGTCAACACATAGTACATGATTTGTAATATCACATTGTGGTTGGTAGAAATTACATGTATATTACAGAATCATTTGACTCTTGTGAAATGCTTACCATGTCCACCAAAAGCTTCCAGAGAGGCTGCAGAGACCAAGAAAAACATCCTATTAGAACTGTAGCACATTCATTAGCTATAAATAAAACTTTGTACAAAAAGACAGAGGCAAGACACAAATTACAGGTAGCAAAGTAGGATCTGTAGGGGTCTTAGCTGAAAAAGATGTGGGGCTTTCCTTTACTGCTCTTTCACCTTTGTTAACTCCCTTGTCACTTGCCTACACTAAGTTATCCGACCAATTCTTGTTTATAACCTGCCTGGATATCAGTATGGCATACATGTACTCACCTTGCCTTCCTTCTTGGCCCACAAATCCCACAGTGCATTAGTGATGGCTGCAACAGCGAGGTGCATCACTCCTTTCTCTGGGCCCAGCTGGTTTTAACAAACAGTTGAAATATAATATGTTACATGAGCCCAGTGTAGGGTCATTATACTGTCCCCTACTGGTAATGCCGGCATGACATGATTGCAGTTTGGATCTTGGGTGATACTATCTATCATAAGATTTTGGCTCTGAGATGACAAGATCAGTCTGAAGTGATAGTAATAGTCAGTGAGTGAGTGATTCATACCTGGGAGACCCAACAGTTCCAGAATGGGAGGGGAGGTCTGTTGGGNGGGGGGAATTTCACTTTGTGAGAGTCGTCAGAAATGTGGGTGTTGTGTTCCAACATAATGAGTAACATCAGATAGAACAAAGCATTCTATAATTATCTAAAATAATTCTGTGGGCCATGTCTTCCACTACTGATAGGCCATATTTTGGCAAGGAGGCAAAGCCACTGGGCACCCCTAATGTACATCAAGAACCCACAAACATGCATGAATGATAAGATATGCTAATGATGGTTCCTGTCCAGTTACAAGACACAGGATATGACAACTCATGATATTAGAATCAACTTGCATGGCTTTGAGCAAAGAAAAATTATCAACTGGTATTTTGGTGATCAAAAGTTCAGTTTTGAGGAAAATCATCAAAGCNGGGGGCTATTTCACTTTGTGAGAGTCGTCAGAAATGTGGGTGTTGTGTTCCAACATAATGAGTAACATCAGATAGAACAAGGCATTATATAATTATTTAAAATAATTCTGTGGGCCATGTCATCTGCTACTGATAGGCCATATTTTGGCAAGGAGGCAAGCCCTGGGCACCCCTAATATACATCAACAACCCGACAGGATATGACAACTCATGATATCAGAATCAACTTGCATGGCTTTGAGCAAAGAAAAATTATCAACTGGTGTTTTGGTGATCAAAAGTTCAGTTTTGAGGAAAATCATCAAAGCAGCCATTTCTGAATTCCTATTTACCCATCTCATCTGATCTTCACTGGTCAAGGATCTCCAGAAAGTGGCAAAGTCTGAGAAAATGACTGAGATGTCTTGACCAATCACAAGATGACTGAGGAGTTGTATGGCCTCACAGACTATGGATAGAAACAGGATGGAAGTTTGTTATCACAGTATGGAAACCACGAACAGCTCTTTTCATACTACAAAAAACTGATTTGTGTGATATTCTAGTTCTCCAAAATTAAGAAAACCTGATTTTTCTTCGTCCCTGTGGCATTCTTAAAAGTTTGACAGTTACTGGACTGAATAATACATGGTCTTCACGAAAACAGCAAGTGTTGCAGCTTAGTTTGGATGTGGATCAGTTCCACCTTGGACATTCTCCATAAACCCATCATTTGTTTTGTCCTGTTTTTCAAGTGCTGATGTCACCATACCATCCTGACCCGTGTACATTGGAGAAATTTATTGTACAGGGAATAGAACCTATGAGTATATTGGATATGAGACAGGGATGCTCCTTTTCAAGATGAGGCTGGGAGGTACCGGTGTTCTAAAAGTTGTTTATAACAATGAAAAGCATGTGCACCTGTATAATCAATACTGACATCAAGTCCAATAATGACTTCAAGGACTTAAGATAGTATTAGTTCCAGGCAGTGGTATCTTGTTGTGAGCAGTCCGGAAGTGTGTTAGGGTCACGGGTGAACAAAAGGCTCGCACATGGAAGTAGGGACCGATTCAGGCAGTAGGTATTTAAGGATTAAATTGCTGTAAAGTTAGCCTTCCTGTAGTGTAGTGGTAACACGTTCACACTTGCAAGCTGAGAGACCCTGGTTTGATCCCCGGCAGGGACAGAAATTTTCTAGTATAAGTTTTTTCAGTCTTTCTTCTCAAAATTCACAATAATTTGGTAAAATCCTTGGTGACACACTTCCCTAAAAATAATTATGTAACGTCATATAACATCAGAAAAATTATCTGACTGAGCTCACATTCCTCCTCCTTATATATAAGATAAAGAATACTATGTACCTTGCCACCCGGTTACATTGTGAAAGTGTTAACTGTTTGTGAGTACTATCATTCAATACTATATAGATATTCTTCATTGTCTTAACATAACTTTATAAATGAAGAAAACTGAACTGCAATTTACGAGTCAATGTTTGTAATGTCACAATCGTAGCTCTTACCAATATTGTTGCCACGACCAACTGTGAAAGTAATGCCATTTCCTGTCAGTCCAGACTGAGTCTCCATGGTCACATAAGGACAGGAGAAATCAGGAGCCTTGTTCTGAAACAAATTAGATCACATTATAAGTAACAGTCCACTACCCACTTCAGAAAAGTTCAGAAACTGAGTCCCCACATCTTTTGAAAAACAGCATTTTAGCTATACTTAATAAATAATTTAAAAAGAACCTTGTGATGTTGTTTGTTTATTGTTTAATTTTTGGATGCACACTTGTCATGTTTTCATGAGCTATTAAACTTTCCTTAAACTTTCTTATCAAACTGTAGAGGAGATTATCTTGAGACCTTGGTCCTGATATTATAAGTATCTAGAGAAACTATTGTTGGTCCTGGTATTATAATATAAGTATCCAGAGAAACTATTGTTGGTCCTGATATTATAAGTGTATCCAGAGAAACTATTGTTGGTCCTGACGTTATAAGTATCCAGAGAAACTATTGTTGGTCCTGACGATATACGTATCCAGAGAAACTATTGTTGGTCCTGACGTTATAAGTATCCAGAGAAACTATTGTTGGTCCTGACG
>JAWQUT010000135.1:89243-140354 GCA_033807755.1 Ellobium chinense | reverse complement strand
CCTTCTTAATCACTACATCCGCTTAATCACAACTTTCCCCAGGGAACCAAATATTTCCTATATAAAAGTCGCAACTCCTCAGTGACCGTAAAAGTAAAAGATCAGTGGTAGGAGAATAACAACTGATAAGTATATTATATTTAAGCTGATGGCCAAAACTGTGTGACGCAGGGTAGAACGGTTGACTGAGTGACAGCTGCCACGTTGTGACAGATGTGATAAGCTCCTCCTCCCCCTCACCTTTTGCAATAAATGGCCGAAAAAGAAACAGCTCTGTATAATTGCAACTCCGTTTAATTGCAACTTTTTCTGTGAGGAGCTGCGAGAGGAATCAACTGTATATACAGTAGTTTAACACTGTAATGAACTTTTCTAGAGACTGAATATTTCTATGGTTAACACAAAACCACTTTATCTCGTAAATTCTGTCAACAATTTCAAAAAAAAGGACAGAAAAATGTTCTCTGATTGCACTGCAATCAATGCAAGACTTTGCTGCCTCAATAATCTAGTGCCATAAAGGACTAAAAGCACAACCTGCTGATCAATGTGGATAAATACTGTATTACAATTTGGAAGAAATTTAAGCATCACAGCCTTCTCCTAAATGGCACTTCAATATGGCAAAAACTGATATACTCAAAACTGTTTATTACAAAACATTTAGGAATACGAAACTATTAATAGTAAAAAAAGCATTGGTCAAGTCCCAACTATTTCTGATATAATTTATCATACTTTCTATGAAATGCAAGTTGTGTTATTCTGAAGACATACCTATCATGAAGCATTTATAAATCCTCAATCATGCCATTCTCTAGATTAAAAGATCTTTGTCTGAGCCACTTGTAACAAAAAAATCCTCTCACATGCAACCCCCATCTCTGCTCTACTCAAGGCCAGACAAAGGTTCATTATTCATTATTAACTAATTGTAGCAAGAAACATCAGTTTGGTTGCCGTGCTACCATGAAGCATGATTTTGAGGTCAATGAGAGGCCAATGACTCTTGATTTTCTTTATCGAGGATAATCCAAGATATGCTTAACATGTTATGAATCAGTCGGTTCTGTGGAGTTCACATTAACTATGTTTGAATGTAATTGACTTTCACAGGATTTCACTCAAATGAGCATGTCATCTCTACAGGATTACAAGTCTGACTGTGTGGAGAAGAAGAGTCATAATATCATCATCAGTGGATTGTGAGCTACTGTCATCAGACAAAGGAATAAAAAGAGATGAAATGAGTAATAGATTTCAAACTTCTCGTATTTCATGAAATGTAAGGTCGTTCTGAGATTATGCACACTCATAATGACCAAGCAACTTGCTGGATTACACATCTCCAGCAGCAGGTGTGTTGCGATGGCGAAAGAATGACACAAACTTCCCCCAGTTATTAAGTACAGGAATGCCAGTAGCGCATACTCAGAACATTATCAACTGCACAGCTGTTAGCACCAGAAAGGTGTGTGTAATTAAGCATCATAGCTTTGCCTGCCTGGAATCAAAAGCACCGTTTTAACAATAGCAGCTCTGGGCAGCGGTGGTCTGTTCCTCACACGTAGCACCTGTGACCAGTTACGGCAGGTAAGCATCTGTTATTTACTTGCCATACGCAGATCAGTTAGTGAGTCTATTATTTTGACTATGAGTTTCCCGTGTTTGCACCAAGATGTGAATTTATTTGACTTTAGCATTCAGTGGAGAAGAGACGTTGTGTAGGCTGAACAAAGTTTGCTTTACAGGGGTTTACAAGCTTCTCCAGAGCTGACCTTGTGCCTGAATTAACATATTAAAAAACACAGTGTAAATTTTACTTAAGATAATGCCATTGCAGAACCCATGAGATGGGAATCACTGCCATATCAATTAAACACATACCGCACCTTGTCATTATTATATGTATTCATACAACATTAACAATATCCATCACACAACAGAACACACTTACATCATTAACACACTGGGATTCAAATATTTCAAAAACAAACCAATTCCTCCAATTAACATGTGTGGCAGATCCTAACAAAACAGAATTCAGAATGTGAAAAGCTCATAGAAAGGATAGAATATTTTGTGCAATACTAAAAAAATAAGTAAGCTATTTCTTAGCATTAGATCTATCTTTCTTTCCCATGTTACTTTTACAGACTATGCTGACTTCTTTTTTATCTTGAGTCCACTTGTCTGAGTCCACTATCTTGAAGCTTCTTTGCTAGCATGAAAATAATGAGTTTTTCCTCATAAAATATCAATCCCATCATAAGTATGAAAATGATCAGTTTTTCCTCATAAAATATCAATCACATCATAAGTATGAAAACGATTAGTTTTTCCTCATAAAATATCAATCACATCATAAGTACGAAAACGATCAGTTTTTCCTCATAAAATATCAATCACATCATAAGTATGAAATGCCAAAAACACAAGTTGATGTAAAAGTTGAGAACAACAGCAGCAATAGACCTGTGGAAATGGTTGCTGTCCTAAAAGTCATAGTGTTATGAAACTTTGTGCTAAAGAAAAACTGCAAATATTCAAAACATAACAACAGGTAGCTCTACAAACAAAACTAATAAAAGCAAGAATTTGAATGGAGCTCAGATGGTAGCCCTTATCTAGTATATTGATGAACACTTGACCATACGTCTTACTAATGCCCTGAAATCAATTGTAAAACAATGATGTTTATTTTCCTCCTCTATTTGCTGCCATTTGTTATATGCAATGCAAAGTCAGATGACCTCTTCAGATTTGCAAGAGTATCCTGAGATATTTCAATCTTTCTATCTTGAAAAATCAAAACCAAACAAAACAAGATAAAGCTCTCTCACCATAAAATAATAAAAAATCTGGGCCGGTTCCTGATTAAAGAAAATCTTAATTAAGTATTGCATAGCCTCGCATTACAGGAAACATTCAGTGACACTCAAGTGACATTCTCATTCAATACATCACAGCAGTAAATGGAAAAACACCACAATATACAGCACAATTCTGTTAGTGTGAAATTAAGGGACCAGCCAAATCTTGACAGGTTGGGATAATCATGGAATAGGACCGATCTTGTGGCTGAACCAATGACTAAATGAACTGCATTAATGCAAGAGCGGTCCTGTCCCAGGAGATAGCCGACAGGTTAAGTAAGTTTTGCGTTATCCATTTACAGTTTACAGGGAACACGACAGCTTTCATGACAGATGGGAGCATTGAGTCTGGCATGTTCTCTTCGAGTTGTGTGTTGTTGGTGATCACTGGACGTTGTCATCACCTCTGACTGACCCAATATTTAATGCAATCTCTGCATTTTGACCAGCAATGGACTGACTAGTGATGACAAAATGTAACAGCACAGAATTGTTCTCCCTTCTCTTTATCCTTTTTCCTTTCTTTGTGACCCAACAGTTGTCATGTTATTTAAGGGTCCCTGAAACTTATCATCATGTTACTGAAAGTATTTTACTATGAATAAACAAAGTCTGGACTGGGATTTTCTTTTCATTTGGGTTAACCAGGATTTCCGGTAAAGAACTCAAAGTGAACTCTACTATAAGCCTTTTGGCACTTTTGGATAAAGCTGAATGTTCAGTACTTTTCCATCTGGGTTAATCTCACACAACTTTTGTAATTTCTGAGAAGCCAACCATATAATATGTCTCTGAGTACATCATTGAGAGGGGTAATCAGTCTAATAGAGTTATGTAACAGTTCCATTCAATGAAACAGTTCATAAACTTAAAATGAAATCACAATAAACCATTCTGGCAAGATATATATTTTGGTATGACAATGGGTCTAACTGCACCTCATAACATTACACCAGTTTAGTCTTTGACACTAGATATACTTAACATTCAGATAACGTAACAAAATGATTTCCTACATGCCTTTTCCATTTCTCAATTCATGCAAGAAAACAGAATTTTTTTTTTTTTTGGTTGCCGTTTACCCCTTCGCCATCTATACAGCAACAGAAAGTAACACTTTTGGAATACTGCAGAATGATTTCAAGGAAATATAGATCGTCTGATTTTAGGGATCCAGTTTGTAAAGTCCTTCTGTGATCAGATTCTGCCAGACTTTTCCGTTTGGCCACTCATATTCCTCCAGGGAAGATTTCTTCATATCAATACTGTATCCTGGCACCTGAGATATGACATGAGGACAACAACTTGAGCAAAGGGTTGTGAAAATATTCTGTAAAACACTTGCATCTTTCATAGTTTTTCAGTTCTGTAGTCATTAGACAGGCATCTGGTCATGGCAACATGTTAATATGTAATATCAAATATCATCAATATGACTGCATGAAGTTCATACTATTTATTTTCTTCTTTGTCTAATAATAACTCTAGATGAAAAGACAAAAAAAAAAAAAAAGTATTCTATAGTCAAAGAAGCAAATGCCTCACCTGGTCCCTATCCCTTCTCAAGATCATTACAATTCTGTTTCTCTAACACTTCATTTCCTCCTGTCATGGCCACTTTAAAATTACTCATGACTCATTACAAGCAGCAAGTTCTCGCTCCACATTTATGGCACATCTTTTATAAAAATCTTGCCAGATGTTCCTGCCTAATGAAACGGTGAGAGAGCTACATGGGGAAGAAATTGAATATCTGAATTGTTTTCGTTGAAATCAAGAGAACCACCACTATACCCATAGAAATGATAATATCTGGTATGGATTACATTGCTGTGCCTTTTCAAAATATTCAGTGCCTGAAATTACATTTCGTGTGGGCAACGGGCTGACTGCATGCAGTGATCATAAAATTATCTGCTGCTAACAGAACAAAAATGAGTACACATTGTAATTATTTATGGAGGCCACGGTCTTCTATCCTCAAACAGACACAGTGCTTGGAAAATATCTCAGTGTCACACTGAGTTTAGCCCAAACAAGAAAGACCTAAAACTCACATCTGGTACAACGTAACATCCGTTTTTCATCCTGCATGGATTCTCAAAGTGTTCGTGCAGATGGTCTGTGTATTCCAACATCCTATGGAAAGATATTGAACTTTTGTATCGGAACATGCACAGATGAAGTGGAGGACAACATTCTTTAAAAAGAGACTTTTTTAGGCTGGATAAAGTAAACTGAGCTCATTTCAAATCTGTACTGTCACGCTCTGTCACTCTCCAAGCAGCAGCATTTTATTCAGTCTCAGGGCTGACACATTCCAAATGTTTTCTTTGTTTGATCTATCAACTAAAATTAAGATTCATCTGTTGTTCTGAAAACATTTTGCTTGACTCAAATATTTAACCACTTGTTCTTATTTTGACACTTTAGCATACCTTTTGAAGAAATGACTCAATAATTATGAAAACATGCAATCTGCCTCCTGTATCTTGAATATCAACAAATGAACATGCTGGTGAGGACAAATTTGATAACGCATACAGTGCCTATCCCCTGTATTTGTAAAATAAAAAACTATGCCAAAGTTTTGAAGAGCTGACTAGTTGAGAACTAGATATGACAGGAAGCATAACAAACTCTTCATCCTTTTAATGTTTCTTTGGGTTTTTAATGTAATAATTCACTTCACTTCCATTTGATCTTTTGTCTCAATGATGGAACATTTGTTAAATCAAATTACTGTTACCGAAAGTGAAGCCCACCTTTTGTCCAGAGATCCAGAGACTGCGATGTAATCAAAAATAGACAAGTGCTGGATGTACTCACACAGTCCCACACCGCCACCGTGAGGACACACAGGAACTGGGAACACAGTACAAGACAAATGGAATTAATTACAAGACTTACCAGCACATGCCATCCAGGATGTCAGCCCCTGCAAGGGCCAGTGATCAAATCTCAAAATGAATGATGAACATGGAAGATGTTGCAAAGGACTTGTGAGATGGTGAACAGCTAATCTTGTACTGACATGCTGGTTCATGTTTCATCAGACTACACAAAATTCAATAATGATTATATTGCCTGTCTCTATTACGTTTGTGCCAACCCCGGTCAAAAAAATTTTTGTGAATCCTGACTCACATCTTCGTCAGGTCTTACTTTCTAAAGGCAAGACCCACAAAGGCCCTTTTGTCAGTAAATTTATCATACATGGTTTCTAAAGGGAGACAGGAGGATTTTGTTTTATGGTGTGATTGTGATGGATGTCACATTGAAAAATTCACTACTGCCATCAAGAGCAAAATATTAGGTGAAAAAAGTTATTGCAGCAAGGATGTTACCAGGATTATTTTGCAGAGAAAAATAAATTAATTTCATGGGTAGAGCATGATTGAAACTGAAATAGGATGTAAAGGTCTTAACTCAGTTGGAAACTACTAGTACTAGTTCAGCAATTCATCATTTCAATGATGAACTTCCATAAGAAAGTAAAGACTAGAATTCCCCTATTTCCAGAAGAGCTCTCCACAATCCAACCACAGAATCAGATTAGAGATAGAAGGTCACATAAGCAGCTGGTTACAACAAGACTGTTCTGCTCATAGTTAAAAAAGAGAAATGTCAGTATCATCCGTAGTCACCTCCGTATTTCTTGGCCATTAGAATGACAGCCACATTCTCACTGACTCCACCCAGTCGACAGCTGTCAATCTGACAGAACTGCATTGCTCCCATCTTGAGGAACTGTTTAAACATGACTCTGTTCTGACACTGTTCACCGGTGGCCACACCTATTCCCACTGGCTGTAAGGCCTGGAACAGTCAGAGACAGATCAAAATATGCAAGTCAAGTTTCAAATTCTCATCTGTGCAATGTTCTTTACAAGCAATAAATCTTATAAATTTAGTGATTCTTTCCCTGCCAAAATATGAAATGTGTGTGTCAGAAAGGAAGATCAGCCATCTTCAGACGGAAAATTTCTGATTTTTTAAAATCCATATCATAAGAAAATGTCATATTTTTGTAAATGTACAAATATCAGCCTTTTACAACCAATGTGCTCACCAAGTTCTGGTCTTCATTACAAGGTGATCTCCTTCTCGTGCAAAAAGATCAACCCATTCTTGGTGATGGGAAATCACACAAGTCTGAAACTTGTACTTGTGGCATTCCAAAGAGCATCAGATTTAGCTCTGTCCTCTACACTCAGTATTCCAAGTTCGTCATGGTTAATGAGGTTCTATTTCAGCTCTGGAGACTGTAATACAGACATCACTGGACGGACCTACCTTAGCAATTTCTGCATGTCCCATGACGTCATCTGGTGATGTGGGTTCCTCTATCCATGTAATATTAAAGTGAACCAACTCTCTCATCCAGTCAATGGCTTCTTGCACCTCCCACTTCTGGTTAGCATCCACCATCTGGGGATAAAGAGAGAGTCACATGACAAAATGAACATGGTGTGAAACACCTGCCAACACCAGCACCTTTCTTGTTAGTGGCTGTGAAGAGAAAGGGTTATTGGCCCAGAGGCTTTTTCACTTAGATTCCCAGAACCTCAAAAACTAAGCAATTAAGCTAACCAGGTCATCAGCTTAATTCTGTAGTAAATCAAAGGAGATGTTTTTAACTATAGTTTATTACTGCTACACATCTTCTAAGCTTCACTGTAACATGTGCAGCACTACTTCTTGCTGGAAGTTACATGCAGACAGTTGGTTTCCATGACCTTGTTCATTCATGCACTCTATTTCCAATACAAGCTATCTGTTCTCTGATCTTTTTAATTCTCCACATCAACAACTTCAACAGTGGAAATCCTACCAGTAAGTGATCATCCTTCATGGTCTGTCGTAATATGGTGGCTCTTCTTTTGTCATCCTGCAGGTCAGATCCAACTTTCATTTTGAACCTAATAACAGACGGACAGAATAAAGACTTCAGGTATAAGTAAATTCATATTTACAGAATATCTAGACAATATGTCTCAACTTCTGGCACAAAGACACAACAAGGAAACTTTTCCAGCCTAAACTAAACATGATTGTGATAACATTAGAAAGAATTTATTGTCAAGTTCGAATCTTTTATGAACTGTTATGGCAGAGATAGACAGGAGCATATGGCATTTCCTGGTGATATCATCATTTTGCACTGTAGAAACTTGAATCAGATATGAAATTCACATCTACTTCATAATATGCAATTTGATAATTGGACTTGGAAATAAAAGCTCTCTCTATTCTTCAGTATTTGCCATTCCATTTGGACCGTTTCTGATTCAACAAAGATTTATAACTAAACTCGTCAAAGCACCTGCAAATTTGCGGCATTTACACTGCTTCTCTTTTATTATTTATTATGCTCAAACACGCCCTGGTATGTAAAAATATCGGTTAAACTGAGAAAATATATAACAAGCCAAGTGACTTTTATTGGCGCCAGCCTCCTTAAAAACCCACCATATTCGAGGAATTTGGCCTCAAGACGCTAAATTGGCTGCAGACACCACAACAGGCTACGCAAAAAGAAGTGACGTCACGCGCATATGGATGACAGAGTTAAAAAATGAAGCCGGTCACTCGGATGTGGGAAAATCCATTTTGTATAAAATCGGGAGCAGGATGAACCATTACTGACCAAAAAATGACCATCTGCACAGAATTTGTGACTCACACAGCAAATTTAAGCAAAATCGGTTGAGAAATAAACTCACACGGCTGTGTGCAAAGAAAAGCTCATTTTTTTATAAAATGATACTCGTATTATTGTGGCAGAGGAGGGTGGAGAGTAGTGAGGGGCAGTGAAGAAAGAAGAAAAGAGAACTCAACTTCAGAACATTACCCTCCAAGAGATCACAACTCATGAGAATGTTGCAGTAAAATAATAATGTGTTGTCAGAGACATAAAGCAGTCTGCTTAGCCTTCTAGACCCGCCACATACCTTGTAAATCCCTGAGCCTGGGCCTCCGTGCACAGCTGGAGTGACAGATAAGAACAGTTTGAAAGATGTTCTGATGTAGTAAGGGGTATGTCAAGAGATTGTTAAAATAACACAAAGTTAAAAAATGTACAAATAAAAAATTAGCCAAGGAATCTCATTTTCAAAGTAATCTGTAATGAGATTTTGTGGGCTATGCATAACATATAGACCGATGTTTAGTATCCTGATTTTTACAAACTCAATCCATAGACAAGTAGAGTATAATGATGGAGTGATTGTATTACTAGGTTGGTGTCTCTCTCAAGACAAAACACATCTCAGACAGTAATGCAGTAAATGTCAAGTGCCATGCATATAATAATCTAACATCTGCTAGAGTCTGATAGAGAAGCACAAACTACACATCCAATGAAATGTCTCTCCTTGTGCGCATAGGATTCTTTACATGCCATCAAACTGAGCTGTAATAAGCATGCAGGACTAGTTGGACAACTCACCCGTTCAATTTTCTCATCACTGTAACCCAGCCAGGCACATGATGTGGTGTATGCAGGATATCCCTTCTCTTTTATTTCTTGCTCTGAGGAAACCAGATACATCTTGTGGATCCAGAATGAAACATTACTAAAAATGAAACAACATCAACAACAACAACCATCATCATAATAACAACAACTTCAGCAAAATCACTGTGGACACAGAAGACGGACCTTAAGGGCAAGTGTGGCAGAACGAGGTCATTTTCATTAATAAAGGGAACTTCGTCATTTTGGGGTGAAAAATGGGTCATATAGGGCCAGGAAGGATAATAAAAATCCGTTGCTATGGAAACGCCAATTGTTTGGCTGCCATATTGGAAAATATGCATAACTTTGAACCCTTCGATTTGGAAAACAACAGATGGTAGGATGATGGTTTTTTTTTTTCTATTTGAAAGATCACTTCATTTAAAATAGAATATCACAGGCTTTGTTTGATTTCTTGGATAGATTTAAAAAAAAACAGATTTTTTAAAAATGTCATGAAAAAACATTGAAAATTTTGAGAATTGTAAACTTTAAAAATTCACAAAAGATAAAAAACACAAGATATCGAAAAAATCCTGTCTTAATCTCAAAAAAAGAGGCCTGGAGAGTTGTTATGCAAAATTTTATGTAAACTGGACCAGAAAAAAGTCAGATCAAAGGGATAGAGTGATGAAAACTGATTTTGAGATAACTGATGATAATGGTTACCGACAGGTGCATTTGAGACAGGGTGACCATTTCCTTTTGCTTCAAAATAAACTTTTTGAGACAGGTATCATGAAAATAACTTTAGGAATCGATAAAGGACATGTCGCCGTTCAAGAAACTGCCCTCAACTCATTTTACACAATTTGACCCAATTTTACCCCTACAGGGTGCCACACTTGCCCTTAAGATGAAGATCTCATGAAATATTCCTGTGTGTTCCAGCTGTGACAAATGATTCTCAGCTTTTAACTTCCTGTTACCCATTACGGTTGACTCACCTACTTTGTGTCATAACAAATCTTGGATAAGAGACATAGAATAAACAACGCACAACTTGATATGATGAACCAAGGATTAAGGATGTCCAGAAATACAAGTAGAGATGCAAAAGCAACATATCCCGCAGATTCTACACTTTTGCTATGGTTCCCTCGTCTTAGTTTGGCAATGTGGCCATCACAAAAGATTCTGTTGGGATACTGCTAAAGGGACATTACTATGATGATTTTACAGTTTCATCAATATATTCTTGTCATTAGCTGAGTAATAAACAAACAGAAAAAGAAAGGAAAAGAGAATGATGGATGGATGGACAGATGTGAAGATGGAGAGCCTGGAAAATTTCAGTACATTTATTCTTACCTCTTTCAGCTTTTCCACTTTTCATACTCTCTAGAATAGCTGAGAATACCAAAAAAAAGTGAAGCTGTGAAAATACTGGAACATAATGTGCTTTCTATGCAGTCTATGGCAGTGTTTGGGGACAATTTTGGAGAGTCAACCACATACACACCTCTCACTTTAGGTACTTTGAAAAAAAAAAAACAACAGCATTAAAGATTCTAGTGCAATCCAGGCAGTTTGAAGAAATCAACCTTTCTCCTTCAATCAGTCCTAGTTTGCGCTTAAACTAGTTAATACTCATGAATCTCCAAAATATTGTGAAACTTCAACACACGTTACAAGACAGCCATTACCTTCAAAGGTCTATATAAACAATTGACCCTTTTGCTACATATGATGTACATGTACATTCTTATCATTTGCAACAAAAATTCTTAGCTGTACTGTGTTCCCTTACACATAATACATACCTGCATGTCTCATTTAGTAGGTGCATAACAGATTTGTAAGCATTCCTGTGTACAGACTAATGTACCAGTAGCAGTCTGGTGACAAAAGTGCTTGAAAAACTTGATGTAATTTGATTTGTATTAAGTTTACATCGTGCTGTACCATAGGCCGCCATGTGCACTAAATGATATTAAAAGGGGGAGGGAGGGAGAAGATCTCAAGTTCTAAGCACATTAATAATGATTCTTACCTACAGCTTCCTCTCTGGTCAGAGCGTCATCCCTGGGTGGACAAGAGAAAAATTAAAGAGTCAGTCAAACTTTTAGACACCAACACTGCCTTCTTTCCCTCATGCTGTCCTTATCTCACAGAAGTCAGTTAACCCATTCAGTCTCAGGCCAAGGGGAATAATCAAACTATGAAGAGAATTGAAACCTTAGACTGGTACTGTGAATGATCGTTTTGTGGTGAAATTTAACAGTGCTAACTGATTTGTTTCCTGCCTTGTTGCCAACCTTGTTTCCAGTTTTGAAGTGACATTTTTGTTGTCATGTGACAACAAATAAAATGGTAGCTTGGTGGCCATTGGTGAATGTTATGGGACTGAATGGGTTAAACAGGCTAAACATTACTTCAATACATTACAGGAAACTTCGTTTAATAAAAACTTTTGCTACAATAAGTTTTTGGAAGTGGCAACTTTTCTGAAGACTGACATTTGTGGAGAAAGCATGAAACTTATTAACAAATAACAGTTTTGCATTTATAAAAACATCCTATTCTTGTATGTCATGTGAAGCATTATCTACTGTGTTTGAGAACTGTACTGAAGGAAGTCATTTCGTGCATGATACAAATTCAGCATTAAGAGAATAGATCTATGTATAAACATGATTGTTGATCTTCACTCCCATACTAAATATAGCTGTCCATCACATTGCCACTGGAAGAACAGGAACCACAACTCTTTGCTGGATCCTTGGATGGAAGACAGAACACATATGAGCTTGGCCCAAGTCAAGGGAGCCAGTTTGCTCACCAAATAATTTAAGCAGTTTTATACGGCAGCCCAACAACTAAAATAACTTTTAAACTAAAGTAAACAAACTAAATGTAGACTAATGTTGACACAGGTTGCACAGACAGAGGATTAAAGGATTTCTATTTATAAACATAAACTGAAACATAGAAAGTTGCTTACAGGTATCGGAAATCAACAGTTGACACAAGTCGTTCAGGCTCCTTTACATAAAAAAAAAAGGGGAAAAAAATCAAGAAGGATGCAAATCATACTATATACATGAATGAATGTGAGTTTTATAAGTATAAGTCATTTCACTAATCAGTAATCAAACAGTGAGACAGAAAATGATGCGATGATATATGAACTTACATGAGCACATACTGGGTCTTTGACCTCAATACAAGTTTCAAAACATGTTAGTAGTGCAAGCAAGGAAACTCTACACTGAAACTTTCCTGTCATTTTAGCCTTTAATCACCAGCATGGCTACCCTGAGCCTCATTCTAAACATCATGTCAAAAGTACAATTCTACCAAAAGAAACAAGGACATCATGAAAACATTCATATTAATTACTGCTATTCATCCAGTTAAAATCACAAGTACAGATTTTTCTAGCAAGAAAATGAAAAGGAAGTAGTGAGCGCTGTAGTAAATATTGGGGATGGGGCATGGTGGGCAATCCGGTGCTACATGCTACCGAGACCAAAACACACTTCATGGAAATATATGACAAAAAAGATTTTACTGTCTTTTTAAATCCAGCAAATAACTGGACATTCACTGGAAAGAGGTGTGCAATGTGAGTATGTCATTTCTAAATGATTTTGATATAAGGAGAAATAACAAGAAGATATCTTTTCTTCATAGATATATGTTTAATTGCTATTAACTGAGATTACACTCTGAATATACCACTAATTCATTTTTCAATGAAAGTCCATTTCTTGAATTTTAGCAAAACACTGCTGACTTTATACATGTGCTCTGAATCACTTCAGGCAGACTAGTTCATGAGTGAAGAAAAGAGTTTTGTTAAGTTCTCTAGAGAAATTCTTGCTGTCCATTCTCCTGACCCAGCTGTTTTTGACTTCCATGTACATTTTTTTCTTATACTTAAAACATCCTTTTCTGGTTAAACTTGTTTCTACACACAAATATTAATGGACATGGAGTACAGCTGCACACTTGCAGTGGTGAAACTTGTAGTACGGCTGTAGGAACTGCGTAGCACTGGAATTTCACACTGATCAGATTACTCTCCTCATTCTTTGAACACTTACCATGTCTACCAGGAGCTTCCAGAGAGGCTGTAGAGAGAGAGACAGAGAAACAAACACATCATTGTAGAATTGCAAAACATCTGATGTTGTGCGAGGAGTTGCTGATTTTGTCGTATCATCACCAGCACATCACATTCTTTCATGTTTTTGCTATAATAGACACACGCAACTCAATCAAGGTACATAAAATTGTATGATATATATACAGCATTTTTGTTCTATACTTGTATTTTGCATTGTTTCTTGTGTCATTTTATACACTGGCGTGATTGAGAAACATTTGACACAGGGACAAAAATAGCGTTATCTGAGGGTCGTTCAGCTCAAGAATGTCATGACAAAAAATATCAATCAAGATAAGAATGGCAGTTTAGTTGGGCAGTGATATTGATTTACATGTCTGTTATGGCAAACACATGAAATATACAGTACATCATACATGGCCAATGTGACAGTACATGGCCAGTGTGACAGTACATAGCCAGTGCGTCAGTACATGGCCAACGTGGCGGTGCATGGCCAATGTGACAGTACATGGCCAACGTGACAGTGCATGGCCAACATGACAGTGCATGGCCAACATGACAGTGCATGGCCAACATGACAGTGCATGGCCAACATGATAGTACATGGCCGACGTGACAGTACATGGCCAATGTGATGGCTAGGCAAACTCAGGGATTTTCTGACACAGTCTCATCTGCTTAAACATGATAATATGAAACTTCACAAGCCATTTTACATAACCTGTCAAAACAATTACCAGACAAGAAAACAAGTTTAACTCTGTGGAGTGTTGGCCAGCTTCATTTATTTATTTGTTTGTAACAATGGCAACAAATCCATGTAAAAATGTGCTGGTTCATTTCAGTATTGCTGGCTGTTGGAGTGAATGACACAACAATCCCTGTGAAAGGGTCTCTATGGGAATATCCAGATAAAAACTGTAACATACTGTATATAACGAACTGTGAAAGCTGTGAATGGGAGGGAAAACAAGATGAAGGTATGCTGAGTAAAATTCCCCTGTATGGCAGTGACAAAAGGTATCTCTATCAGGTGTCAGCCTACAACATGAGGCACAAATCGCCATCTTGTTATGCACAGGTAACTTTGTAAAGCAAACAACCAGATTTGTGTTTAATCAAAAGTTAGGATATATAATTTTAGATGCTGTCATGTGTTGGTGGAGAGGTCTGTGGCATTTGTTTTCTCAATGATTGCATCTTTTGAAACTGATAACATCTACGTAATCTACACCAAGCTTGCTCCTATCATTACATTCCATCCATCAGTCTCTCTTGTCTGTCCACAGAGTTCATCTGCATCTGTTAAAAAAATTCTGATTTCATATTAGACCAACCTTGCCTTCTTTCTTGGCCCACAAATCCCACAGTGCATTAGTGATGGCAGCAACAGCGAGGTGCATCACTCCTTTCTCTGGGCCCAGCTGGGTGGAACAAAGGGACATAATTAGTACATGAGACCAGCGTCAAAGTGTTCAGTTTTTTACTGATACTGTTCACAAAACAGAGATGATGCTCTGAACTCCTGGTGACACAAGCTCTTTACCTTTAAATTCCCAGCCCATATATTCTTTGCTTTATTCTAAATACCAAGTCATGGCACACAACACTGTCAAATCAAAAACGATCTTGATATTTAATATTTAGACCATTTACGCACAAACAATATGGTAAATAAAGGGTTACTTTCAAGCTAAAGGGTTAAACAAGCTGATTCTATGGTAAATCAAAATGTTGCCAAAGGAATTAAGAGATAAGACTGCATATAACCATCAAGTCATTTAAGGTGGAGTGTCTCATATCAGTTTACAGCTAATAATCTCAGGTGTTAATGACAAAATGCAATCACAAGACATGAAAGACATGAAACTGACACTGCATGTATTGACAAGTAGAAATACCCAACATTTTCACCACCTAAAGTTACATTTAATGAAACATGCTCCAAATTACTGAATGGATCAAACACATATAGCAGACATGGCTGTTGAAGAAATCCGTGTTTTGCAGGATAAACAAGCTGTCTATACTATCTACGAATGAAGCCCATCTTCTTTGCTATAATGTGGCACTGCTAAACAAAAAAATGCCCAGAGTCAAGACCCATTATCCACAATAGTTTGAAAATCAGGTGGTAAGAAATATATCTAAGTCTCAGGCAGGGGTATAGCGTAATGGTAGTCAAATAGTTATTGACTACCACTTGGAAAAGTTGATGATGGTTAAGAAGAAAAAAACACGGATACCAGAAAATAGTTGAAATAACAAATGCGAGCCGTCATCGGCTTTTATAAATTCTCAGCTTAGCAGACTGAGCAAACAAACAAAAAAACCACTGTGCAAGTCATCTCACATTTTTGACTATAAAAGTCAGAACCTAGGGCCGCACATCTTCTACCGTACTACCCTGACTGAGCCCCAAACGCAATTCAGCTTGGCTAGCCAAGCAGTCACTTTGGAAGTTTGACTACAAACCTTCACTAGCGAGCAGCTCCTCTTCTACTGTATTATATGCAACAAATCTTCACTCACACCCAGACTGAGCCCCAAAGGCATCCCCAAGTAGTGTTAAAATTTCCATGCCTGCAGGCAAAAATCTAAATGCCTAGGGAAGTACGGAAGACAAATGAGGTCAGAAGACTGAACCTCTCATTACCCATTGGTCGAAGTGGAATGAGGTAATACTTGTTAGCTAAAGCTTGCGTAATCTCGCTGCCAGGGTTGCCAGACTTGGCTCTTTTGGAACCAGTTATGAAACATTTGTCTCTTTAAAAAAAAAACCCTTAGCTCTCAAATAACTGATTTGTTCTTGGGCTCTGTATTGGCTTCAACAGAATTTAGGTTAAAACTGACAAATTTTCTATACTTCTACTTCCCTCAAAATGATAACTGATATGATCAGGCTTCTGTCATAATTACCCGATGAACACACATCAAAGAATGGCCTCTGTTTCCATTTAACAATCATTTCTTATTATGTTGCTCTAATGTATGTAGAAAGGTTTATGAACTATACTATCCACATATATCCAATACACAAACAGTTCGTAGAAAATTTCTCATAAGTTAAATCCTGACTCCAGTAGGCCCATTTCGGACATAGTTGGCTCTTTTTGGTTTTCGTATGCGATTTGGCTTCTGCTCGATAAAAAGTAGGGAACCCTGCTCGGTGCGCCTATCATAGGTCTAGACTAGATCTAAGTTTAGAGCTTGGCCCTAGATAATTTGAGATTGTGTGTTTCGGCAAGATGAATTTAGGGAAGTCCCTAGCAAATGCGGCTGTTGTATTTGAAAGCAGCCAGCTCCTAGCAATGGAAGTAAAACTGATCCTTTTATCAAAACTTTCCTTCAGCGACATCGTCATAATCATTTAACCCACAAGGAGTAAACATTGAGTGAGAACAGTTTTCATATTGCTGTTATCGTTGAGTTTGTCTAGTTGTCATTGTTTTTGTTGTGGTTGTTGTCACGATACTTTATTACTGATGTTATCATGCGTTCTTGGTTTAGACAGTGATGCAAATTTTTGTCACATGATACCTCGTTTGTCTACCCCATCCTTACCTATAGAAAATGTAGAGTGACCAAAAGGTAACAGTACAGTGATTCGGGTAGCCAGTGCACAGATTTGACTACCCGGTTTCAACCCCTGCGCTACCCCCCTGGCCTCAGGTCAGTAATTTCTAATGTTGCCTATTTACCCATCTGATCTGGTCCTCACTGGTCAAGGACCTCCAGAAGGTGGCAAAGTCTGAGAGGATGGCTGAGATGTCTTGACCAATCACAAGATGACTGAGAAGTTTGATGGCCTCACAGACTGTGGATAGAAATATGGTGGAAGTTTATTGTCACAGTGCATAACGAGTGATGATTCATTTACACAAATAAGCAAATATAATAAATGGCATTACTGGCTTTGTCGTACCAAATACCAGAAAAAGTGATTCCCTTTATTCTACTTTAAAACGAAAACAACTCTCATTTATCCCTCAATTCTTTGCTTTGCCACTCCTTCACACAGCTGGGACCCTTTCACAAAACAATTCAATTTAAGGTAAATCTTGAGGATTGCTGTGTCTTCTGAGCACTTTACAGACAAAGACACTGGGGAAGAAGAAAAATGCAGTATCTATACTATCAATACCCATATACACCTTCATATTTACACATTTTCCATTATGCTGATAACTGTAAAATATGATCTAAAATATTATTTGAACAAGCGTGTTTCAAAAGTTTCTTAAAATCATGTGGATTATTGCTTTCCAAACATTTTTGGGTAGTTTATTCAAAACTGATCATCCTGTGAATAGAACAGCTCTCTTCCCAATTTGAGTCATTTTCCTTATTGCAAAAGAATGTGTACTGGGTTTGGTTGAGAGCTTTGCACTGAAAATGATCAATTTAAAAACAAGCCACTGAAATACTGCTGTTCCAGTTACTCTTCTATATAATATGAATGGGGTGGTAAAAAAACCCCCAAAACTTTATTTGATTTCAAAATTTCAAAACTTTAATAATTCAGATCCTATGCTTGCTGCTGAAATGTGTTAATCATTAACAGATGGTTATTAATAATGCAGATTTAAAAAAGTCCAGGTCATGTGTTATTCTGCAGTTGAAAATCAAAAATGCAAAAATAGATAATCAAGGCAAGAACAGTGTATGTCTGACACACTGGCCTCAGCATTCCATTTTTTGACAACGTTTTAAATTTTTGTCACTGTGATGAAATATAATATAATATAAGATAATATAAGATAAGATAAGATAAGATAAGATAAACTTTATTTATCCTTTCACAGGAAATTTGTCTCGGACAAGTGCACATCAAAATCACGCTATACATAGGCAAGAACACACAAATATAGATACATACAAAAGTACATTAATATAGAGGCACACCAATGCACACACATGCATGCATACATACGCGCGCGCACCCATGCTGCTCTCTCTCTCACACACACACAACACTCACATACACTGTTCACAAACTGCTAGACCTGAGCCTTCCTGATGCCAAAGGAACGAATGACCTACGATATCTTTCAATTCTTGCTGATGGTTGTAAAATTCTTTTACTTCTTTCAGATCTTTTAAATTCATCAAATAAGATATGGGTTGGGTCGTTTAAGATAGTTTGTGCTTTTGATTGTAAATTTTTATCAAGCAGCTCATCTACAGATTGTAAATCGTATTTTATAACTTTCTCTGCTTTGCGAATTATTTTGTTTAATATGTCTTTGTCACGTGTTGTTACACTGCCTCCCAAACAGGAAATGCCAAATGTTAGGATACTTTGAACCACAGCATTATAAAAAAGCTTAAGTAGGACTTTATCTACGTTAAAGGATTTCAGTTTCCGCAGGAAATAGAGTCTTTGATTTAGTTTTTTAGTCATGTCGCTGATGTGTGGGTGCCAATTCAATTTGTTGTTGATAGTGAAACCCAGGTATTTATATGTCTCAACAATTTCTACTGTTTCATTTTCAATGACCAAATAATCATATGGATCTTTCTTTACTTGAAATCAATTATCAACTCTTTTGTCTTCCGCACATTTAGCATCAAGAAGTTCTTTTTACACCAAATGACAAAACTCTGTACCTCATCAAGATAATTTAAATCAGATGTTGCTAGCAGCCCTAGAATACATGAGTTATCAGCAAATTTTAACAATGTGGTGTTGGATGGTGACTACGATAATCATTCGTGTAGATGGTGTACAAAGAGGTGATAAACGCAGCCTTGAGGCGCGCCTGTATTTAGATACAGGTGAGATGAACATGTATTATTAAGTTTAACATACTGGGATCGACAGGTCAAGAAATGGAGTGTCCAAGCAATGATACTTTTGTTTACAGTTACTTTTAAATTCATCAACTTGTTGACCATCATATGGGGCTGTATAGTATTAAATGCTGAAGAGAAATTGATGAATAAAACACGTGTGTATGTTCTGTTCGCATCAAGGTGTTTTAGTGTGGTGTTTAAAAATACCAGCACAGCATCCTCAACACTAAGCTTTGCTTTATATGCAAATTGGTATGGGTCAAGCTCGTGTCTGACCTCTTGAACAAGCATTTTTAACATCACTCTCTCAAAACATTTCATTACAATAGAAGTAAGTGCCACAGGTCGCAAATCATTCATAGTGTCATTCATAGCATCTAGGTACATAACCTTATTCCCAATTACTGGAAGAAAAACATCTCTATTTCTTTTTTTTAGCTCTTGAAATTATTGGACTTTGAATTAAATAAAGTTTCTCTTGGTCATCCATCACCTACTGTTCTTTACCTATATTGTTACCACGGCCAACTGTAAATGTGATACCATTTCCTGTCAAGCCAGACTGAGTGACGAGAGTCACATAAGGACAGGAGTAATCAGGGGCTTTATTCTGAAACAAACCATCAAAAGTCAAAAGAAATGTGACTGATGTATCCAACAATTTCAGAGACATGATGCTATACTGCATCAACACTATCACTGAAGATGTGGAACTGAGACAATCGTCTCCACCGTGTAGCTCATTTTCTATGGTACATGCAAACTGTGCGGTTATGGCCCAGTAAATACTTTGAAGTTTACTAATAAATTTTCATACATGTTGGTTCTTTTTTTTTCCAGCAGTGGTGAGGATATATATCTAACAAAATTGTGCAAAATGATCAAGTGTTTTACCTAAACTATTTCCTCTGCCGGCAGTAAATGTTATGCCATATCCCATGAGGCCAGAGTCAGTGACAAGTCTTAGGTAAGGACATGAATAGTCCGGAGCCTTGTTCTGGTTAACGATGAACAAAACAAAGTATGTGATTCTCTCTGTGTTTATCCTTGCATGAAACATATATACTAATGCCTAGTTTAGCCTGGATACAGTCTTTCTGTATTTTATATGGTTGCTAGGGCCAATGTCATCTCTTGTAACTGTAGATCAATAACTCCAATCTGAAAATTACGAGGTGCGTATGAAAAGTTTTGAGCCCAACCCAGAAGTAGATTATCTAGGCAGGCAAAAGTGTACTCTTGTAAATCTACCCCATATCTTAAGTATTATTATCGATGTTCATGATGCTGACTCGTTTTTCATTTTTTCTGCAAATTTTAAAAGTGAAGTAGGGTCAGACTTTTAAAGAAAATAGAGAAAATTTAATGCCGCTCTGTCATCAAGTACCTTCATTTGAAAGGCATGTCACTATCAGAAATCTATCAAGATGTGGTGAATACTTTAGCAGATAGTGCTCCTTTATATGCCACGGTCAAACGCTGAATGAGCGAATTCAAGCGTGGCAGGAAGAGTGTTGAAGATGAGCCAAGGTCAAGGAGACCATCGACAGCCACCACTGAAGAAAACTTTGACCGTGACAAGATCATGCAAGATCGTCGGTTATCATGTTGACAGATAGCACACAGATTAGACGTCTCAGTTGAGTGGGCAGACAACATTCTGAGAAAGCTTGGCTTTTCCAAGGTTTCAGCTCAATGGGTGCCTCGTCTTCTGACTCCTGAACAGCAGCGCACCAGATGTGACATGTCAAGGAACAATCTGGAACTGTTTGAAGCTGATGTTGAAAATTTCCTTGTCTGTTTCATTACTATGGATAAACGCTGGGTTCATCACTACCAGCCTGAAACGAAAGAACAGTTAAGGCAATGGAAACATGCTTCATCTCCTAGCCCAAAGAAGGCCAAGGTCACAAATCAGCTGGCAAGGTCATGGCATCCATTGTTTTTTTTTATTCCCAAGGTGAGGTGCTCCTAGATTTCCTTGAAAAGGGTCACACAGTCACAGGAGCATATTACTTGGATCTTCTGAAGTGTCTACGAGAAAATGTCAGAGACGAAAGAGAATGCTCACCAGAGGGGTCCTCTTCCATCAAGACAAAGCTTCAGCCCATAAGTCAGTGGTTGCCATGGCAACAATTCGTGACCGTGGGTTTGAAGTTGTCCCTCACCCACCCTATTCCCCAGACCTTGCACCCTCTGACTTCCATCTGTTCCCTGAGATGAAAAAAGCTTTAGCTGGTCAGTATTTTGCCACGGATGACGAGGTCTTGGAGGCTGTGGAGGGGTTCCTGGGGTCCCAACCTGATAAATTCTTTTCAAGAGGGATAATGACATGTCAGCACCGCTGGAGCAAGTGTGTTGCCCTTCATGGAGATTATGTTGAAAAATACACGTGTTAAAAATTATCTTTCTGCCTTAGTTTCTTGAAGGCTCAAAACTTTTCTTCCACTCCTCGTATAACTAATAATAATAGTATGCGTAATAATAAGTATCAACTATAAATAAACATGTTCAGATATATGGTAAAATTGTTTAATACAAAACTAATTAAGAATTTTGCACGTGAGAGTGAGCTGGATAAATCTAATGGATAAATATTGTGAAATATGCTTTAGAAGAATCAGTTTGTGAATTTTGTAATAAGTGTCTTTAAAGTGTAATTCAGCTTTGATATTATGTTGATGTGGTGCAACTGTCTGATGGCATGTGACAGAATAATGTGCAAAAAAAAAAAGGCAACAATAATTTCTTAAAATTAACAGACTCCACTTTTGTAATTTTCCTTGAAGTGAACCATAGGAATGGTTGCCTCCTTAAAGTAGGACATGCACATCAAAAATAATTTTCCGTTTTTCAATAATTTTTCTCTCTTAAAACTACCTATGGTGCCCGCTGAGTCAATTTTGCGAAGAAAGAGCACCATTCTGTTACAGTGCGCGTATGTAATATGACGCAATAAGGAGAGCTAGAGTTACCAGGTTTGGCCCTTGCGTCCATAATTATTCCCCTTCCCCGATCAGCTGAAGGCTGTGGCAAAAACGCTGATGTCACTTAAGTTCCAGCACTACAGACACCTCTACCTGACAATGTATTATTCAGCCTTTAATTAAGGTTCTGGTATTCCAAATTCAAACGTAAAATGTGATAGTGTAAGCCAGAAAAAGTATTCTGCATTTTATTACCTTAGCATGATTTTGTTTGGCATATCTCCTGTTCACAGAGGAATTAAAACGTTCATACCAACATGCTATCATCCGTCTGCAGAGCACTGGCTAGACAGCTTGGCCATGTGGCCGAAACGTTTTTGACGTAAGCTTATGGCCGCCATGCGCGCAGTGATTGTATCAATTCGGACTTTGGATAATGTAACCCTGTGGGTTGTCTGGGGCCAGCAGAGGTGTTATATCATTATTACAGACACTTGAAAGACTTTTATTGGAATAATAGGGTATTGTATGATTTAATATGGTCTGTAGGATGGTGCAGTCTTCCTTTAAATCTGAAAAAATCTTACCATGGCATCTGAACCATCTTTCTCCAGCGATGTAGGAAACCTGATATCCTTAACTGACAAGGATTTTATCAGATCGGCCATTTCTGAATTGTTGACAAGGTCACTGAAAAAATTGCAAACAATATTTTCTTTCACTGAAAACTGAATAGACTAACCTGCCTGTGAAAGATAGAAACCCAAAAACTAAACCAAATTTATTAACATGAAAGATGTAAACCGTATTGAGTAAATAATAAGAACTTTGTACATTGGTTGGCTCAAAAGAATCAGAGAGAGATTTTCAAACATGACCACCTAGGTTTGATCTCTGCTCAGTCACCATATGACTTTTCTCTTGTGTTGGGCAGACTTACTGGACCAATGCACAAATGGTCCAATGCACAAACAGTTACTCTAGTTACAACACTCTTTGTGCAATGGACCTTTCGTGCATTAGACTTAGACTGGTCCACTTATGAGGCATGTTTCAAAATCCTTCAGCTGCTATTACTTACTATAGCCTAGTCTAGTCTAGTCTAGTGGTACTAGTAATAATCAATAATAATTTATGTAGGCCTAAGCATGAGCTGCCTGCTGCTTACGTGGTGGCACAGATCTTGATTTTAAGTCTATTTTGATGTGCACTATGAGTGACTATTAATTTGGTTTGGGTTCCTTCTGTCTACAAAGTACATTGCAGCGCTTCTCTCGACATTATGATTATCTATCTAGACTATGCAGGTTAAATAAATCCTACTGGCTACTCTACTACCAGCTTGACTAAATACTGATTCTGTGTTGGCACAGTATGACTGCATTTTTAGCCAAACAATGTGTAACTAGGCCTACCGGTAAAAACGTGAAAAGACCTCCAGGTTTTCATCAGTTCATTCCGCATGTCACAAACGCTCCTCCCACTTTGGGGCTTTGGAATCAACTTTATCCATCCTTGTTTTGTTAAAAAAAAAATAGGCAAACAACTGCAAAGAAAGGACTGTAAAGTGACCCTGCAGTTTGCCTTTCTGGAAATACTTTACCTCTTTTTCGCAAGCCAAGTTCAACTGGTCCACCCCTTATCTACAGAACTTGTAGGGCGGCTTGCCCTCTTGGCCTCAGATGACTAGAGATCTAGACTAGATAAACCGAAGATTAAATATTTGTTTCGTATCACGAGACCGGAAAGCAGAGAGCAAATTTTGGCCGGCAAAGTTTACCGCATCCAGATAGGCCTAGATATTGACATCAATTGCATAACATAGATCTTATACGACTTCTGAATCATGAAGAGAAAAAAAATCTCATTGTGGCTTACATTATGCCCGATTTTTAACAGAAAATAAGAAAAAAATACTCTTCATTCAACAATTATTTGAGAAAAAGCTTTTGAAATAAAAAATTCCATCCTGGCATACGATATAATGAAAGTAAATCTTTTGTTTTAAAAAATAAAAAACAATTCGGAAGGAAACAATGTCAAAGGTTAGGCAATCTACCTGAGGCCTAGTCTAGTCCCAGCTGAACAATATTACTTCATCTCGCCTCCCCGACCCAAGTTAGGATTGTGTAATGTAAACAGTCACTGTGTATTTGCCTTTACAATTACAAGTGTAGATTTAGACAACACGTCTAGACGATGCATCTTAGATAGTGATACGCCGATACGGTTTAGTCTCTAAATTCCTTCCTTACATCCTGCGGCAGATGGAAAGGGAGCCAAGCCCAAAAAGGCAACTTGATAAAGCATCTGAGTTTGATTGCGTTGTATTGAACTGTGCAAGGTTCTAACAGAAGACAATGGCACAACGCATAAAAACTAAGACCAGAGTAAGTTAATACCATGGTAGTCTGGGAGTGATTTGAATGCTGTGAAAAGCCATTTCTAACCCCTTACTAAGTCTAATACCAACCCCGACCCCATGTTTAACGTGAATTTGAACTGATCGGTGTGGCCATTCCTTGCATGTTAATGTATGGTATTGCACAAGAGAGAATTTACTGATGTTTTGTGGTTAGGGTAAATATATTTGTTTGGAAAACTGAAGATAACTCTGAACCTACTCTGTTCTTTTTGGTGGCAAATCAAACATGGGACTGACCATTGGCATTGCAGGCGAAATTACTACAGTACTAGATCTATATATAAATATAATATATTTATAATTACTCACAAAAAAATATATGTAATTGACAGTGCCTTATTTTTTATGATAATGTAGTTATAAACGGGAGCCTGCAGAAGAACGAACCTTTTGTTCATGCCTTCCTACTGCTGCTTCTTAGCCTTTGAAGTTTTGCCTTTGAAGATGGCCATGGAAGATGACCGTTTAAGTAGATTGACATGAACGCTGATAATGGATGAACATTTTTAATATTTCTACAACAATTTTCAACTAACAGTTATATAAATGATACAGCATATATGTGAGGCAAGTTTCTTGACAGGTAATCCAAAGCTTTAGGTCTAAGAAAAAAGTTCACCATTTCTTTGTTTCGGTGGCGTCTTTTATACAGTCGACTCCGCTTAATCACCCTTCCTCGGGATCATGGAGAAAGTGGGTGATTAAGCGAAGAAGCAGTGAAGCGGAATAGGCCATATTTTTGGTAATGGGGTTAAAATTCTTTGATGTCGTTGTTTGATGTCGTGCATTGACGCCTTCTCGTTGCCAGACTCAGGACAGACTTGAGTTTGACGGTTTTGTAGCACACAAAATGTTTGAGCTCCATGGTCTTTCTCATTTGCCACCTTGCAGTATCCCAACAGACAATAAGGAGTAGGATAGCACATTCGGGATCGACCGTTCATCCACGTGACATGTTCTCTGATCTAGCCGAAATCCACCGATTGGATGTTTACATTCTCTGCCTTGTTGAGACGGAAGGCGCGGGGAGGGGAGACTATACGGCTTTCAGCGCATTAGCATTATCGGACAGGCAACGGCAGTGATGCTTAGTGTGAGACGAAGGGGGACAAAGGGAGGGGGAGGTGGGGAGGAAAGGCTTATTACACCTACGGTACTTCGGTGTGGCAGCTGTCACTCAGTCAACTGGTCTGCCATCCGTCACATGGTTAAACCCTCTGTGTACATATTTGTTTGTCAACTGTGGTGGTGGTGGTGGTGGTGGGACTGGGTGGATGGTACTTTGTTCATTTCATACCAGATTTTATATTAATAATATCAACCATCTGCTTTTCAAGGGCTTTCAACCAGCACATATACAGTGTGGCAGCATTATAAACTTTACTGTATATTTTGATTATTGTCTAGTGAACTCCTGCACTCTCTGTGCTTCTCCCTCTGTCTGTTGACATGAGGTGTTTTGATTATACTTCTGAGAAAAGGTTTCAGTTTCAGTTCTTCTGAAGTGGTAATATCATTAATATCAAAGATTTTTTTTGTTTTTTTGTGAATAAAAGAAAAGCGTTGGCCCATCTCTAGGCTTCCCTTAACAGTATCATGGGATGGTATGAGAAAAAATTGCATGATTACCAGCTGTGATTTCGCAACAAAGCCAAGAATTCCATTTCATTTAGTACTTTCTCAGGCCACTCGCTAGGTGTTAAGTGAATCTTAGGTCTCTGTGGAGTCTTAACTTAAATTCCCATGACTTTCATTTTATAGTTTATTCATAAAGACAGAGATAATGCAGGTTTCAGATTTGTTTTAAATCTCATTATATATATATATATTTATTTGAGCAGCATGCATGAATGATTTTATGGTGTTACTAATGGGTTCAAGATTTTAAGATTATGGGTTTGATTCTCACTATGGCCATGTTGTAAATGCCTTGGGAAAGCTTTTGATTCCCATTCTCTTCAGGCCAGCCATGAGTCCCTGGCTGTAAGCAGTGAAAGTTATTGTTTGAATGCTAGTGTTCAGTGCCTGTTAATGCCAGTTAATAATTTAATTATATAATTTAACACATTTGGTCAAAGAAAGGAAAAAATATTCACTGCAGCCAGTGAGACTGGAGTCTGAGCTGGAAGAAAGTTGTTGAGGCTGGCATGTAAATGGGTTACTTTAAGCAGAAAAAAATGTGGTTCCATTGATTGAGCAATATCTGAACATAATGAGATGTGAAATGGTGACAGGTGAGATCTTAGTTGAAAAATACTGTATCATTCAATACCTGTATGGACATAGTATTTGATGAGAACATGAATGTGGAAATATGATAACAAAAATGGATTTATAGAACAGGGCATTTTGTCTCAGATGTTCATGTATCAGTATTCTCTTACTTCCTCTTGGAAGACATATTATTCATTTCTTGGTAGAAACACATCAAATAATAAAAGAAGAAAAAAAGAAAGGAAATTTGTTTTAAGACAGTCCTCAAATATGATTCTGTCACATTCCTCTGATACTTCTTTTCTGCATTGTACATTGCTTCATTCTTCCCTCCCGTTTGCATTTGTGTTGGTCAGTCATGCTTTCCTCACAAATTTTTTTTAAATTTTTTAATGCTTTACTATCCTTGTTTGTGAAACTAGGTCTGAATATATTGAATTGTTCATATAACCATCTTAATTTTATTTTATGATTCATACTTCACTGTTAAAAGCTGAATAGCTGCTGTTCTGTCCACGAAATAAGACACCTAATCATGAGAAAAGAACAAATGGTCATTCATTCTAGTCATAGCAGATGAACAGTCGGGATTTTTATTATAGTGTAGTGCTTTGCATGATGGTGTTGGTACAGAACATGAAAAGAGCATTTTTGCAACAGAACATCATCATTTCCAATTTCTGTATGACAGTGGGGACTTTAATGGTAAGTGAAACCAGCAGACTTGCATTTGTGAAATTCTTGCGACTCACCACGATGAAGTACTGGGAATGTTGCTGCTTACAAGAAGGTCATTTTGATAAAGGGTTAGAAGTCATTTTGATGAACTCCCATTATTGTGTGTACAACTCACCCAACTCCACCTTCTGTTTCCAGAGCAGGAAAGTATTCATGCACTTAACCCATGATTTGCACGGCATACTGAAGCTTTTCCCTTTGACTGATCTTTACACCGATGATGGCAACAATTTTATTTCTTTGGTATAGACATGTCAGTTTTCATGTACAGTATCTGGAATTGTTTGACATCCTATGAGGATAGTTTTAATCAGTCTCCTAACTGACTACATTCTTTGTCTCTCTGGTATCTGCTCTTCTGTCCATCTGATTTAATCTTCTAGTGATATTCATCAGTAGTTTTCCACTATGACTACTGTCATTTTAGCTCTGGGGCCTTGTCTGTTTCCCTTATTACCTTTTTTGTGCCAGGTTTTGCACAGTTCTTTGAATTTGGGAAAAATCTTCAAATTTGGATCTCTGAAAAAGAAGTCTTTGAAAAATAAAATTTTTGTCTATCTAAGGTCTTTGGAAGTCTTTGAATTTCATCAATATCCCAGTAATATCGGGATTCGCATCAAGTGCTTTTAAACTACTATTTTGTGAACGCTTGAGTGTACCCATGAATAGCCTCATTGCTTTACACTTGAACATAACAAAACAGCTGAACATTTCGTTTTTGTGAACAGCCCATGGCTGCTGAGTAAATCGTCTTTAAAAGAGTATATTTGAGTCTTTGAAGAGTCTTTGTAATAAATTCATGGCAGTCTGTATGAACCTTTGCTAAACTCACTCCTTTCTGTCTCTCAAACTCATCCACAGGCATGTGAGTAGCAGCATATTCTCTCTGTCTGTCTCAGTCTTACACAAACAAACAAATCTCATTGTACAACTGTCAATATATTTTACTCATCTTTTGCTGGTTCTTGAGACTAGACCAAACTACTGGGTCTTGTGTTAAAAAAAAATATCTGCAGTTTACTTGCTATAAAATTTGTCGAGAATGCAAGATGCATCAACTCTGCTCAGTCATAACTCTTCAGCAGCACAGAAAGAGTTGCGGTTAAATTAAATTGCAGTTATGCAGTTACTTTCATATAGAAATATATCATGTTGTTATGTGGAAACTGTTATGGTTAAATGGAATTTAAAATTTTCCAGAACGTGATCAAGAGGGGTAGACTAATTTTGCTGAAACACAACTCTTGAGCAGAGACAGATTTTCTCCTGAAATCTTTCCCAGTTCGTGAATCTGACATGTTATGGTAGACATGTTATATGAGAATTGGAAACATACGTTACAGTTCACACAAAAATAGGCAGGGTTTGTTAAACAAATATATTTATCAAGATGGTAGTTTATATTGTGTAATCTTGCCGTCCCACTTCAAGGAAGGTAGGGAAACTGAGACTGTGGAGGGACAGGTGGTGGAAACTTCACTCTCGGCTGTTGTAGCACCAGGTACTTCACAGTCTGTGCCTGACGAAAGTGTAAGTTCTGTGTTCTCTCCATACCTGATATGAAAGTTTGACAAGTCTAGTATCTATTACAATTAGAGAGCTTTATTTTGGATGTGAGGATGGGGTGGGGAGTAGTGGAGGAGGAATGAGGCATAACGTAGCCTTGATCTGCACTAGAAGATTTCGGAGCCTTTGAAATAGTTTACTTTTTCTGATGAAAACTGGGTTTTAATAAAGAGTGGAAGAACTTGTCATGCATATATATGTTTGTTACAAAGCAGTTATCATTATCTGTCACATAAAATAGTCCTTTGAAGCACCGGTACATTCCACAGCAACAAACCAGACAAGAAGGTAATCTGAATAAACAACTTGTATGAGAAATATATAATGAGAAGTTGATGCCAAAGCTGTGAAGTCATTCTATGAATAATGAAGTTCATATAGTATAGTGCCTGGACCCCCTTTCTCTGGACTTGTCTGTCTGTGCCTAAGTATGGGTGAAAACAGTTCATGTGACTGTCACACACAGGCGGACAGTTCCACGTTTTCATCAAAGAATTTTAACACTTTTCAGTGCCATCTATTTGAGGTCCTCTGGAATCAAGTCTTCTGTGTACAATGTAAATGATGTATAGAGTGCTTCTAATAGGTCTGTGGGAGATGTAGACTGTGATGTGATTGCCACCATAATTTACATCAGTTTGTGGCTGTCACATTCTTGTCTGCACGGTGCAACAGGTTACAGGTAGACTATAATGCTATGAAAAATCATCCACAGTTCTTGAAAAGGGGAATGATCAGATTTGTGTGCTGTAAAGTGTACTGTCTGTCTGTCTGTTTGGAGAAAGGAAAAAAGGTCTTCCAGGTTAACAAGTATGAGGCAGTGCAAGTGCAAAAATGGTAGTTCACGCTCTCATGGTGGCACAAGCACAGGTGCATACTGGGGGTGTCAGCATGAGAACTAGAGAGGGAAGTAATCACTGATCACTGAAACCCTAAGATGGCTATGCAAGCAAGATGTTTCTCATGCTGTCATGGTCACTCTCAAAGATGCTGTGCACAACTGAGTCAGGGAGGTTGAGAAGTATATGGCTGCAACTACTTGGAAACTCCAGTATTGCAAGAATCACATGGATTTTCTACTCAGACATGTGAGAGTTTGTGATAATGGGCATGCAGACAAACTTGCCAGAGATATGGAAGACTGAGACCCACAGGTTCCACTGGAAAAGATGATTGTTATGCGAAGCCAGAGCCAGCTAGTGCATTGACAAGGTCAGATAAACAAACCACAATGGGAGACAAGAACAGTAAGCCAGCAGATTCTCCGGTGGTTGTTAGAACAAGAAGCAGAGCATCTATGGCAAGGATCCAAATGCAATGATGCAGGTTCCAGGAACAAGTAATGGGTTTTCACTCATACACTGTATCCACTCATACGTCATGTGTTTGGTTTTGAGAAATAAGTCATGCTGGTTTCACTTCCTGGAAACTGTATTGAGAGCTCTACTTTGTTGGCCAATATCTCTCCCTCAGAATGTTAGTTTTCTTATTGTTCCATTCTTCATGTTACAGCTGAGCTGGTATTAGGTTGTTAAACCATTCACTTTGCACAGCAAAATATTTATCAGTTTATTGTCCATGCATCTTCTTCTCCATTATGTTGGATATTTTGCTTTAGAGTAGAACAGTGGCAATGTTTGTGTTTTCGGAGCCCTCAAGTATGAGTAGTTCCCTCTTGACCACTGATATTGAAAATTTTGAAGAACTGATTACTGTCTTGTTGCAGCTCCATGTCATCAATGTCTTAATCTTCTACCAGTGTATATAATATATACTTGATCACGCTTGTTACAAAATTCACATGATATCCCATACGTTTTGTATCAATAATATTTTGTAATATCTAAATGACAAAACTATGCCAGCGATTACATCGGGACTTGGTACATGTTTTGGAATAGCGTTAGATTCCTATAAAGCCTTTTTGTAATAGGCATGTTCTAGTGTTTATAAATATTCAGGTGAAACCTGTAGAAATTGTAATAGCATTTGTACCGTTTCAAAATTTCCCCAGTATCTGCGCATTGATGAGAATAAAGACTATGATGCAGATGATGCTCTGCCACTGTGGAGGAAATTGTGCTTTGCCATTGGAGGTGCCCCATATCAGATCACATCAAATGTCATTGGATTTTTTCTCAACATTTTCCTTCTGGAAGTTGCACTGGTAAGATATGTGGATTTGAAAAGTATAATCGTTACTTGTAATGATCTACTGATTGATATCTTTGACAACACTGTTATGTTTACACCATTATCTGAGATCTACTGTCAGATTTGTCTTTGTCTCATGAGGCTTTGCTGTTATATATGCAGCAGAATTTTCCTCCATAATGATGATGATATTAAAAAGTATATGTTGTAATTTCATGAACAAGTGTGGCATTTATGTGTATCTTTGGCCTGTAACCACATAATGAAATAGTCATGTGAGGTTCATGAAAAACAGATCCTGATGCTAAAAACTTCTGCAGTTAAAAGTTAAATTTGTGAATCTGCTGTACACAAAGATCAGAACCCAACTGATGAAGAAATTCCCAGCAATGAATTGTTCTGTCTTGTAATGTTCAGCTGGCACCCAGGTATGTCTCCATCATCTTGTTCAGTGGGAAAGCCTGGGACGCCATCACAGATCCGTCCATTGGGATTCTGGTCCAGAGAACAAACACAAGATGGGGCAAGATGAGACCATGGTGAGTGTGGACAAGGAACAGCCATGTCTTTCTACATTACTGTGTTTGTGTAGTTTAAACTCTTTGTGTGAAGAGCACACAAGGAACTTGACTCTGTTGGAGATAAGATATTATCCTGGATGTGATTTTGTACAGGGACTGAGTTGTAGTATTCAGATTATTGCTTCACTGTTTAGAGCTTTGTACCCATTTATGAACCAGTAGACAGAGCAAAATGTGAGTAAATCCTATGTCAAAAAATATGTGTAACATGTGGATGGCAAGAACTGCTGGTCCAGAGTCCAGTGATTGATTTCACTGTATGATCAACTACCTGGATTCTCAGAGATGCCAATTTTTTTTAATTTCTCGATTTCATGGAATATTATGAAGGTTCAGACAGTGCACATTTCATTATGTACATGTGTTATAGTTATAAATAATTTTTTTATCTTAATCAAATCTTTTTCAGGAAATCTATAGCTCATAAAGTTGCAGTTTTATAATGAGTTCATAAGATCACTGTGGCTGTGGATGAGAAACTGGTACAGTGCTCTTACATGTGTGTCTCTGTCTCTGATATCAGTTTCTTTCTCATCTCTTCACTAAGGATCCTTTTCTCAGCCCCGTTTGCCTGTGCCAGTTACTTGATGTTGTTCTATGTTCCATGGGAGGGATACAAAGATGACCAGGGCAAGGAACGTGTTGATGCTAGTGATGGAGCAAAGTTTGGATTCTACTTTGCCATGTTTTGTCTTTTCGAAGGGCTCTTGTCGGTGAGTTAGACTGATGGCTTTCAACACAGAGACTTAAGGACATAAGGGATGCCATCGTACGAAGATGGTCTCCAGCAGACTGACAAGACACTGACATTTATTCTTGAAAAAAAAAATGGAATATTGAAGTTTGTCAACTATTCTTTGATGTTGGCCCTGGAACAATTTGAGATGAGATTTGAGATTTAAATACTATGATAAAGTTTTTAATGGATTGAAATTGTCTGTTGGTCTTTGTGCTTAGTATGAAAACACCCTAAGCTTTGTTGCTTCTGTATTGTTATAAACTTATATGTATTGCGAGTCAAGGAAGAAACAGTGCGGTCTGAACAGCAGGTTAAAATTATTGCCTAATATGGTAAGTGGGAACATAATGTTTGAAGCCATGTCAAGCTTGGTCTGTTGATATTCTATGTTGTAAACTGTAAAGCAGTAGTTATTATCACTGCAGCAGGACAAGCCTACCACTGAGAAATTTCATTACACGCCAGTTTCCATACAATGTTGTATGTAATTGGAAACTATTATTCCTTTACTTCCTTTACAAAGATTATTTTAAAATTCCAAATCCTGTAAAACAGTGCGATTTTACTTGTCATACCAGACTTGTAGGGTAAGCAGAATTACCTAGTTAGTACTAGTAAGCCATACCACTCAAGTTAATTCAATATTCCATGGTGTGTGTGTGTGTGTGCATGACTTAATGGGCAATTCTAATCCATTCTCCACAGTGCCTACATGTGCCTTACACTGCCCTGACCATGTACATCACTGACAAACAGAAGGAAAGGGACACAATCACATTTATGAGTGAGTTTTCTCCCCTGAACAATCCATCCTGTTCATATTGTTTTAACCAAGAAACTCTCAACAAACATTCATAAAAAAGTTGTGTGAAGGCATTTTCATCTTTGTCAGCAAGGGAAGAAAGAAAGTAGCAAAACCTGGATATTGGGGTGATGGGATGTACATTTCACTGAAAGTCTAACACTGTGTTTGTAAACATAGACATTTATAATTGATCAATTCAGTTTACAAGTCTTCTTGTCCTCGTAGTAAAATCCTGGAACTCCTTCAAATGTGATTGGGTTAATGTTAAAGGCAGGGGTGAAGTTGGGTATCAGGTTAGCAAAGACCGAGGATCCCCGGCTGTCGTCAAGGACTTTCTCAGAGCTACTTGTGTCTTCTCTTAGTTTGTACCTGGCACAACTGCAAGTGCATCTTAGGAAAGACCTAGGAATCTTTCTCATTTGAAACTGAGATTTAAATGCCTCTGTGTAATGAAGCTGGTAAACTGATGATTAGCCCCTCTTATGCAAACAAACAGTGCAAAAAGATTTGTTTGAATTCTGTGATTTGGACAAAATAGTCTTCCATTTTGTTACCAGTGGGGATAGGGTTACAAGTTGACAATCTTAAGATCATACCTTGATACAGATATAGAGGATCTTTAATGGGTTTTTGTTTGATATCAGATTTGTGAAATGAGTTACACATTTATCACATTCGTGAGCCTCTGGCGAGCGAATACAGAAAATGTAGAATGAATTTCATATATCTGATATCAAATAAACACGAGTTTCAGATCCCTTTTATCAAATAAACTCTAAACTAATAAAAAAAATGAACTTTTAATTATGAAAAGGAACCTGAAGTGGCACTCACCCTGTTTGAGACACATCAATCACAACTGAACTGAATGAATCACGCAGTTACATGACACAAAGTAGATCCAAACAGCTAACAGTCATCAGTGAAAGTTTAGACCACAGAAACACTGTGACATTTCAAGTGCTTTAATTCAAATATTTGACTGAACTGAAAATGGAATGTGAAGAGAACGATGACAAGCGATAAGAAAGACAGACAGAAATATCTTTTTTTAAAAAAACTAGGCAGAGGGAAACCTCACGGAAGTGAAAATATTCACCAAAAATGACATCATATATTTATGATGTCACAAAAAGAAATGATGTCACATATTCATACACCTTGAGGTTTCCAAGGTTCCAATCAAAGTATTCGTAAGCAGGTCAAAGGTCAAATTTATGTGTGACATACTTAATAATTATTACACACTTTTATGTCACCTGAAAAAGGCCCTGTTTATATGATAAAAAAAATCTTTGGTTTTAAGTTTTGTGTGTATGACACTAATGATTGTGTTTGTGGAGTTGTGCTGTGTCTTTACATACAAGTTTTTATGTTACTGTTATCTAAAACTTCTTACAGGAATGGGCTTTGAAGCGTTTGGTGTGTTGACAGCAGTGTTTGTTCAGGGCATGTTTGTTGGTGACACACGGTGTAAAGGAGATGAAAAACCAGCCAACAGCACCGGTCTAGAAGAGCAGGTAGTACTATATATAGCGCTGTTTATTGGTAACGTGGAACACACTTATAACGAACACGCTTATAACGAACACGCTTGAAACGAATTGACGGAAATAAAGAACATCTTTGTTTGCCCCGATTTTTTTCCTCTTTAACTCAATAAAATTTTCACGCATGTAGCGAACAGATAATAAAGAACTGACGGATAAAACGAACCCATCTCGGTGCCCGAGTCTGTAGTTTTCCTCTTTTTTCGTAACGGAAATAACGAACTGGTCCGAACATCCAGTCTGCAAAGCTAGCCTAGACTTAGGCCCAACGAAAACAGCCGAACAAGTTTCGGCCACTTGCGTCTGTAGACAGAAGGTCAGCCGGCCTAATGCGCATGTGCGGAAACAGCAATCAGCTGTGTTTACATTGAAAACCGGGTCAGACATAAAATATTGAAAGAATAAGATAGACAGCGCGTCATAAATGTTGGGTCAGCTGTGAATATAGTCTAAACCTCAGCAATTACCGACAAATGTGGGATTGTGGATCAGTTTGATTAACACAGTGACTGTGCAACAAGACTGTACACTTAGAAATCGAATTTCCTGATAATTTAGAGATTCGAGAACTTCCTGACTTCCTGTTCAAAACAAAGACTAGATAGATCCACACGGTGCTACACGCTGTTAGGCTATAGGCCCTATCCAACAGATAGACACTAGACTAGAACAGTACACGATGGCATCGAGAAAGAGAGCTGCATACACTCTGGATTTCAAGAAGTAGAGTTTTTGTGTAAAGACTGGGGAGGGGAGAGGAGTGTTAAAGATTTTAGATTTTTGTTTCTCCTGGACCTGGTACTTATTAGTGGCTATACTTGGTTAACAGAGGACACCTGTCATTTACTGCACCAATGTTTTTTCATATTATGTAAATGAGGTTGAATGAATCATTTATTTTCAGTTTGAACCTGCGGATCTTCATTGTTTTGTATTGTGTGTTGTGTTTTGGTGAAATCTGGGTGGTGGATGGATATAAAGAACTACTGATATAAAGAACAAATATTTTTGCCCAGACCTGTTCTTTATATCAGTGTTCCACTGTATAAGGAACAGATGAAAGTTTTGAAGTGTTGTCTTGAGTGATCTCTTTGAGGTTAGAACAAATTTTCTTTACTTCTGTGTGAAAGAATTTCCACAATAATCAAGATATTTAATACCTCTTATCCACTCGCCTGACCCTCAGCATGGGAGAGTTATTGTCCATACATTCAAACTGCTCATGTAACAGATATTGTTTACTCAGTATTCATGATTATCAGTGATTTCTATAGATGTTTCAGCTTCAGTGAAAATTAAACTAAAGTGTGAAGTTTTTCATGAATAATAGCCACCCTGCACACAGGTCTTTGCTCACCTTTCTTAAAAGTCCTTAAATGTTAGGTTTAAAGTATGAAATCAGGAAAGGTCCAACAGTCGTTGACCTCATTGATGTCCGCAAACATTGACTTGTTTTACACCTAGCTGTCTGATGACAAAATATCAACTACTGACTCGGATTATATCCTTATATTTTCAACGAAGCTGTGGGGAGCTTGATCCAGAAATACAAGAAAGGCAAATGCTTGTAATTTAAAAGAAACAAATCATCCACCTTTAAACCCTCTCTGCCTGTCACAGTCTTGGGCTTGGAACAATATTATGAGGACAAAAATGGAAGAAATTGTGCAGTTGCGCTACATAGCACTCCTTGCTCACTCCTTGCTCACTCCTTGCTCACTCCTTGCTCAGACCCATCAATTAATGAGGCTGTGACCCTCTGACTGTAAGAGTTTGGGATTACACGTGGGGCAGGTCAGGAGGAGAGCCAGAGGCTACGAGGAATGGAAAAGAACGTACATAACCAGCACCATCAGCATCCTCATGTAAGATGTTTGCTGCAGAGAACTGAGAACCTGTGGGTCTGCACAGAGTGCAAGGGTTTTGGTTCTGCTAGCCAGTGACCTTGTTCATGACTTAGTATTATTCCCTCCGTATAAAAATTCAGTATGCTTATGAAAGTTTGGAATTTTCATACAGTTTATGCCTGGATGTTAAAAAATAGATCTGCTATTTGAGGCAGGGAAAGAGTTAGATCTTTGAACTCGTGGTTTGGATGATCTATATCAGTACTTTGGCTGCTTGTTATTACCTCAGTCAATGACATGGAGAATGTTGAAGTGGAAAATCATGTCTTTGAACAGATAATGAATTTCTTCACTAAACATATCTCTCTGGATAATATGCCGGCCCTGTGGAATGGTGATTGTCCTAAGGAATCTCTTATTTTCAACTCCCCAGAAAGAGGCTTACTTTCACGGATCTCTCGTTGTTGTTGGTATCTACATTCTGTGTAGTCTCATCGTCTTCTTTGGATCAAAAGAAAAACCAGGTGAGCTTTTAGCTTCCTACAGAAGTACAACAGACCAGGTAAACTTGCTAGCTGACAGTTCATGATCTTGTCTTAGTTCTTATTTTGGCCCTGTTTTGCTGCTGAGGTCACTGGTGGTCATTGGATGTAAACAAACTTGTTTGATATAAAGCTATAAAGAGTAGCTGTTGTTGAGAAACAAGGAAGGAGGACAAACAGATGCTTCAACTTTGACATTAGGAAACCTAATAAATACAGCAGAAATCTGTGGCTGGATTTGTTCGTTTATCTAATGTACAAATCTACACTGTTTGACGTACAGCACCAAATTTGGCAAATTAACCTTAGTTGAGGTGGAAGATGCCATACACGATGAATTGCTGTCTCCAGTCAAGTGCTTGAGTATCAGGTGGTTTAGAGGAGTATCATGGACTAGGAAATATTATCAGCACTCTCTCATACAACACCTTCTGTTCAAAATTTGCACTGTGGTGTACTGTGGCAAGTTGAGTGCTGTGCAAACAGTGCTGTGCACAGACTATTGTGTTCAAATGCTGTGCATTTCGGTGCAGTGTGTCACTTCAATTAGCAGCAGATTGTAGTAGGTGAACATCCTAAAAAGGTTTAAAACTGTCAAATTAAAAAGCCACTGAATTCAGCAGTTTGACCCTAAAATTATTATAACATATAGAGGAACATCTTGATAATAAAACGATAGAATTATAACGAATCCATGTATGTAGAATTTATACTTAATAAAGAGGTATACTTATGAAATGGGTTCCTAATGGGGAGGTTTCACTGTCTACATATTCCAAGCATCATGTACATACTTTATGTGGAGGTTCACTGTACTAGTTTACTGTATGCTCTTGTTTTTCAGGCGTTTTTGCTCATAGTAATGTTTCTTTGTCTGAACAAAACTCGCCTTAGAGTAACTTTTTGTACATGTGAACAGGAGTATAGTCTGCCTGTCTATGGCAAGTTTTTCTGTTCATTTGAGATGTTATTTGAAAAGAAGAGAAAAGTCTCAGTAGAGATTTCTGAAGAGGATTAAACATATTCTTCAAATATTATCTTGTGATTTCAGCACAATGTTGGATGTATTTTTCATCCTGATTATAAAATCTTTGTTTCTCACCAGGCATTGTTCAAGAAAGAAAGGATCACAGAATGAATTTCTTCTCAGGGATAAAACTTGTTTTCACATACAAGCCTTATTTGTGGGCATCGCTGTGTTTCTTGTTCTTGACCATCGCAATCCAGGCAAGTACACATTTTTGAAAGTTTTTTTTTGTTTGTGTATTTTAAAAAGAGGCATAAAATTATCATCTTTCACTTATTGTTTGTTTATGCAGGTAATTTCTAAAATATAGTGATACAAGTAGATCAGTTCTTATATATTTTCTCAATTCTGTATATTATCACTTAAATTGTACTTAGCCTTAAAATTTGTTGTCAGTTCTGTTAGTTTCTTTATCAGTGCTAAGAGCATCATAGAGAGGAACTGCAACCTTCACATGCCTGCACATGATGGATACATCAGAAGATTTCTCTTAGCCCTCTTAATCTACCACCGGTCCCAGCATCTGAAATCAAGTTTTGTTACACTGTCACTCAGTGAATTCTCCCTTTCTTTTCACAGGTTATACAAGGCAACGTGGCACTTTACTGCACACATACTCTTAAAGAAGGGGATGAGTTTTCAAAATTTATTTTAGTTTTATTGGTAAGTTTTTGGGTGAGCACACCAAGGCTCAACTGTACTGATTCATTATTACTGTATTCCCAGTCCTGGTAGACATATTTCTGTATGTAAGAACCCATCTTAATTAGCAGCGGAGATAGACACAATACTCAAAATTTCTCTCATTGTCTGGCAGTCAGTTTTTATAATTAAGTCTTGAGACACACGTTGGTAGATAGTCATTGCAACTCTTATACAGTTAAGTTCACGACTGCAGAAATTTCACTGTGCCAGTTTATATGAATGTTTATTTGAAACTAAGAGAAAGTTGGATTTCTTGGGACAATATGAATAGACCACCAAGGGCAGATATTATATTGTATCAGCCAACATCAAACAGTTCTTTTCATTCTGGAAGGAATTGCTGTTATGACATTTATAAAATGGTCATAATATAAAATGTTTGGCTTGCATAAATGAGGGAGTTTTGCAGTCAGTGAAGTTTGTTGATGAGCAGTGAGAGACATAATGTGATATATGCACTTTAGAAATATACATGGTCAGGATCACTTTTATTTCTTCCTCAACATTCAGTCAACCAGTAACATGTTTGTACATTTGTGTCAATTCTACATGAAATTAACAACAGTTTTACTCTCTCTGTTTCCAGCTAGTCTCTATAGGTTCTATGCCCGTCTGGCAGTTTATTTCCTTGAAGTTTGGCAAAAAAAAAGCATACGCTGCCGGTATGATTGTGAGTACCAACTTTCTGGTTTTTTGGTTTTTTTTTTTTTTTTCAAAGTTTGTACCTTTAAGTTTATTTGGAACAATTCAGCTGAAATAGCATATATACCAACTCCCCTTCTCATCTCCCCNCCCCCCCACTTCAGTCAGGCCTCTTTCCTAAAACACTGGGAGAGAACTCTGCATATCTGATCCCATCACTTATTTGAAAAACTTATAACATCCATTGTTTGATTACCAGCGATATTTCACCACATTTCAAATTTCATTAAAAATCAATCTACTGAGCTAGAAACATCAAGTTTTCACTGTTATCTCATCTACATGACAAACAGTACTTGGTCTTGCAGGAAGTTATATGTTTGTAACGGTTATATGTTTTCAATGTCTATTTGTATGGCGCAAATCAGTGTATATAAAGAAATAAATAAGGATTGTGGATTGGCATATTTTGGCTGATTTAAGTAGGAGATGGTTAAATATATTAGATTTAAGCTAACTTCTGTGAAATGTCAGATATGTGGTGTATACAGGAATAATGTTATGTCCTCAGGTTTGATCTTTCCACTAATCAGATTATCAGTCACTACATCAGATGTTGTGTAATTTAGTCTTTTCTTTCCATCCAACATTCAAAATGCAGTTTTCTAGTTTAGTTTTCATGTCCAAGTGATAATATCATTTAACATGGTTTACTTTCACTGCGTTTAGTTCAAGGATGTGGCAAACTCAGTATATTTAAAGTGATCCAATAATAGCTCCAGCTTTATAAGACTTTGTTCTGATCTCCAATTTTTGATCATGTGCAGGGCTGCATCCAGTTTACAGCCACAGAACACTAGGAGTATGACATTATCATTGCATACAAATAGTGAAGTACCCACTATTCAGATGGGTGGACTGAGGAAAATGTGTATGATATGTTTGTGCCAAGACATTTGCACCATGATCAAGGTGAAAGCTGAACCCGTGACTCCAACACTATGATTGACGACTAGACCGTTTTTCCCTGCACTTACAGACCAACATTACTTTGATCATGTTTGGTGTCTGCGTATTAAAACTGTTTTCCTCCTCTCAGTTGATGATCCCTATCATGATCAGCCAGCTGTACATCCCAGTGGGGGCCAAGTGGATTTACTACATCGTCATGGTCTTTGCTGGCTTTGGGATATCTGTGGCCTTGTTGCTGCCCTGGTAGGAGATTAGATTGTTTTGTTTTCTGCACCAGGAGCTGAGCCAGGTCTTAAACATGACATTTCATCTCTGGGCTGCCATAATGGCCTGGGTCTTTTTGCACAGTTTTGAGGAAAGACAAGAAATTTTTTATGGCCAAGCAAGAAAAGTGGACATGTAGCTTTACAATTGTGCTTTTACCAGAAAAAAAAATTGATGTTATTGTATCTTTTTAACATGTCAACATGGGCCTTGAACTAATGAACAACATCCTACCCCTGAAATTTCACTTACGATTTAGTGGAAACACAGGGACATTATAATGTTACCTATTTCATCATATCAGCTTTTAAGGGCAGACAAAAAGTAATTCCCTTGTCACTCCGATTCTGAGTTTGGCAAAGATACATTGGCAAAGGCATTGCTTGTTTGAATTAGGACCCTATGGCTGACACTGAAGTTTGAATCTAGTGTACCACCATACTTTTAACATTGGAAGCCATTGCAAGCCACTGGTCTCTGAGACAAGGGGTGAGAGGGAGGGTGAGGAGGGGGTTGGGAAAGATGAATTGCTATCTCTGTAAGTGAGGTTTTAAACAGAGAAAAGAAGACGTTGTGTTTGTTGTATTAGGCCTATTGCCTTGTTATGCATCCAGTCATCACTGACATAACGATAGTGATAGTACTAATAATAAGCATAATAATTATGAAATTTATGAATCTCATATTGTCACAGTCTTAAGCAGTTTGCCTCTCTTATGAAAATAAAGATGATAATTTTTCAGGATAAAGAAATAGGAATATAAATATCAGCCATTGCAAGAAAATAATGCCAATCTTAAGTTTGGACAGTTTTTTAACCAATGAATTTGTGACTTACATTGTCTTTGACAATTGATAGATATACTGGCTTGTGACAAGCAAAAAAATCACCAAATTTTCAAATTTTATTCATCCCAGGTCTGTTTTACCTGACGTCCTTGACCTATATATGTTGGAGAAAAATACTCGCCATGATGCCCTCTTCTACTCATTTTATGTGTTCTTTAACAAGTTGGCAGCAGGTCTGGCACTGGCCGCCTCTCAGGTTGCTCTGGAGTAAGTATAAGATAGAGATAGGAAACCCAGTAGTAAATCCTTCATAGGAGATTTCTCTTGGGCAACTATGGCAGGCAGTACTGTGACCACTAAAGACAACAGCCAAAAATGACAGCAGGAATGGAACTTGTTCCGATATTATCGGAATTCCGACATTTTTTTGCGGTCGGGAAAAAAATTGTGACGCGCCGACTTTTACCGCGGCGAAAGGTTTTGACAGCGTGCCAGAACAAGAAATTAATAAATTTTTAAGTTGGAAGTTTTTCTGAGCGTTGGTTTTTGACTTGGTGGCTTGTTTAGCCGTCCGTAGGCCAAACTTCCGAATTTTGGCTTATTGTTTTTTTTTCCTCATCCGCCAATTTCATTTTCGAATGTGGCCTGCACGCTCTCGTGAACTGGCATATGATCTCCGGTGCCCTAAATGCTAGCCTATAAGTGTAGGCCTAGTGTGGTGCGATTTTGTGTTTAGTATTAGATCTAGTAGCCTAAGTGTCAGGTCAGGTGGATTATCGTAGGGAATTCAAGGAGTGGGGCAGATTTCAAGATCTAGACTTGTCTAGATCTAATCTAGGTGTGTGAATTTCTTTTTCATACCACATGTGAAATGGCATCCAGGTCTAATAAAGAACCAGAGTTAGTCCATCGTGGAGACATTTGCGAAAGTGAGATTGACACTGGGCATCCACGAGTCAAAAACAAATTTAAATGGGAATGGCTTGTGGAAAAGGACAAGTACGGCGATTTTCTTTGGGACTATGTGAGGAAATGTAAAGTGAATGGAGAGGCATGGTGCACAATACGCAAAAGCACTCTCACGTATGATGCCAATGCTGGTGCTGGTAAAAAAGTTTTGAAGGTTCATGCTGATAGCAGGAAGCATGGCGATAGGCGAGCAAGTCTCCAACATGCTCAAGCATTGCCGGCAGTATTCCACAACCTAAAGAAATTGGAAGCATATTGTTATGTTTATGTTTTCATTTATTTATTCAATTTATATGAATTAATTGGAGTTTTAGACCCGTGTGTTTAACCGCTGCATAAAGGTTCCTACATTTTTTTGATGACCTAGTTCCATCCCTGTGACAGATATGCGTCCCTGTCCACAGCTGATGGTGGAAGTCTTGTGGAGTACAGAGTGTGAAACTGATGAGTTCATTGTCATTTCACAGTGAATTCCAGGAGATAGGAACAGTCTAAAGGAGTGAAACATTGTTCAGACTCAGGGGGTCATGGAAAGTTTAACCCATTTGATGCAAGAGCACCCTAACTACTACGTTTGATGCAAAGGTTATTTTTAACTTGTCATGTCCTTCTGAACAGAAACAGGCAAATGATGGTCTTGCCTGATTGATATCAAAGTTGACCATGGCACATGGCCGAGCAAGACTTTAACAAGATGTAATCCACTGATATGGCTCAGTGCTTTTATGCAGGTGATGTAGTGTCGTGAAAAGTATTATTTGCTTTTTGAAATGCTATAATGACATTGATGAAGTTTCCATTATGTGATTGTTACATCATTATGTCGTGCCCAGATTCGGTGGTTATGTGAGTGGTGAGTGCAAGCAGCCAGACAGTGTGAGTGAAACTCTCCGGTACTTGATGACCCCGGGCCCTGTTGTCATGGTGGTCCTGGCACTGGGAGCCCTTTATAAATATCCTATAGATGAGGAAAAGCGAAAGTGGATCAAAGCAAAAGTCATAGAGATGTCACTAGAGTAAGTATTACCACTGAGTTATGGGAATGAAAGAGAGTAAAATCTTGATAAGATGTGCCCAGGGTAGGTTGGCTACCCGCTTAGCTTGGCCAGTTGGAGAGGTTTATTTTGCTAGACTAGGAACCAAGATATTGAATCCAAAACATGATTGGGGTCTTCTGTCATTGAATGTATGTTGATTGCAGACATTAAAGGTAAACTAATGTTTTTTCAAATGAAATGACTTCTGAATTTTTGTGGGATATGTAAACTGACTTTTTGTTCTATAATTGCATTTTTAAAAAAAAAATGCTCCGTATTATAGGTGTGATCCTGAGTCACTTCAAATGACTTTATCTCTAACAAGTCTAATACAGACTCAACATTTTCACCCTGTTAAAGAACATGAAATAAGCTTTTGTATGATGCCAGTAACTTGATAAAACAGTAATAAAAAACAACTTTAGTCTCATTTTGACTGGCTGGTATTATGGTAGGTTCTTCTATCAGAACCATGCAGGATTGCCAATTTGGTGATTCTAGAGCCAAATTTTGTTACCCTGGATTATTCTAGGCTTCTGCGCTCATTCATACATGAGAAAACAATCATGCAGGGCACGTAAAACTTAAATCCTTGCAAAAAAACCAACAAAACCCATTTTTACAGTAGCCGGATAGTATTGTATGTTTATGTTCATTCTTCTCTAATACTCCAAGTTTGGATTCAAAATCCTTTTAGCTTCTTTTTTCTGTCTCTACAGCGTTCCCAGTAAAGATGAGGCAGTGGACAGCAGTAAAAGCTATGAAAGTATAGTCAAGCCCGTGTCAGACACTGAGATTTGAAACAAATGTTTTCTGTTTTATGATCATGTCTTTCAAGATATCCTCAGCTGAAGAAATGTCATATATGAACGTATTCATGAAGGGTTTCCTGCGAAAACTACATTACATCCACAAGCCAAATTATGAAGAACCTTCTTACATGCCATCTGACAGATGACATATTAAGAAGTGTGCACTAAAACACAAGGGAGACAAGAGTAGTCAGTTGATGGTCATGTCCTTCAAGTGTTTTCACACAGAGGAGATTACAGCAAACATTCTCCTCTGTCGGCCTTGTTGCCTTAAAAGATTGTATTCCTCAAATTGGGTCAAATGCAAAGTCTGATTTTGTTCAAAATTTGAGGCCAGTTCTGTGGGCAAGACCAGAATTCATGTGCAAGTCAAAAACTTGCAACAAAGAACAAAATCTTTGTTGTAGTAAAAGTCTCTTTGTGCCAGTAAAATGGCCACATGTGATAGGACTACTTTTCTCTGAATATCGTTCATGTGGGGATACAACAATATACATCAACACAAATCGTCACATTTTTTGCAAAGTGATGAATACTGCAATTTTTGGTTTTCGTTTTTTTGCAGAAAGCTACACAATCTCGATACCTCTATGATCTCGAAGAAGCGCTGTGTGCTGCTATTTATAGTTTTCGAGATATTAAGTGTCGAATAAGAAAAATTCTTAATGCCTTTGAACAAACGAACATCTTTAAACTGTTCTCCTGAAAAATCACGATTTCGCTCTTTCGTCACTATGCGAAAAATAGGACGAAATGATGTATATGAATGCTGTTGTTGGCTGATGGTGGAAGATGTATTTTGTGAATGACCCCTCTGCCTGTCAATTTCTATGCTCAACCCTGATGTTTCTTTTTTTCTTGGCAACATATATGGAAGGCTGGATCACAGCATTAATGATGTCGCCGGTGTTGTTGATGGAAATTAATGTTTTAGACAGTAATTATGCAATATCATATCCAATATGAGATTTTTGTAAAATTTTACTTACTGTGTCATTTAATGCGTCCATTGTATTGAACATGTTGTTTATAAGTATTATATTAACATTCTTCATATACAACATTCCAGAGCAGATCTTTGTAAACTGGAACAGTAATATATATATATAGACATATATATATCATTATATGTATATGTATATGTATTATATATATATACACACACATTCTTCATATAGAACATTCCAGGGAAGAAATTTGCAAACTGGAATTGTATAGATAATTTTAAGAAGGACTTGTTTGTAAGTTACTCTAAGCATTCAAGAATTCATTTATATCTATGTTTCTACTTAAATGACTTTTTCTGATTTTAAACACTTCCTCTGTAAACTACTGCAGTGTACACAATTTAAGAATGGTCATTTTTGTTTACGTCTTGTGTGGTTGGCAGCTATGGATGTTTTGAACAATAGTTGTCCTTCATAATTTTACATTTTGTCTACCCCAAAATCCTCCAAAGTGCCCAAGTCCAGATGGCTGCTGGATTGGGAAAGTAAAATGTACCCCAAAAACCTGCATATATGTCAGTATGTCTGAGTCTCTGATTTGTTTTATCAAACATGTACACTCAGCTGTTCAGAGCAAAGGCTGGTACAATTTTCTGTCTCTGGAAGTTGTTTTTTTTTAACTACACTAACAGATGATGTCCATGTGCTACCAAACCGCAAGGAAGAGGAAGATGGTCATGATAACTTGTTGTTGTTGTTTTTATTGAATCCAAAAGGTGATTCAGTCACTTGCCAAACAGCCAGATGGCACAACTACAAATAATAGCATGTTTTCTTGTGAATGTTTTACTGTATTCTATGGGATTTTAGTGGCACTCAATGTCTTTATTTTAAGAATGTCATTTTTAAAAAAATATTTTTATTTATAGATTTTACTCCTGAAGAAATGTGAAATTATGGAGTCACTGTCAGAGCTTCAAGTTTGTGTTGTGTTGTGTGTTCATAGATTCTGTAGTTGTGACTGTTGTGTGTTCATAAATTCTGTAGTTGTGACAGTGAATAAATGTTGTTACATGTTGGGCTGGTTTCTGTTGTCTCTCTCTCTGAGTTAGGGATCTTCACATCTGTTGCTACATGTTTGGCAAAAGACAGCAGTTTCCATGTAATTCTGAATTTGTTTTTTTCACCTCCAGTTCTTTTCCATGCCTGGATCCTGTGTGAGAATGTTTTAGTAAGAAATTTCGCTGAGAAAATTTCACTTATTTCTTGTGGGTCTTTGATCATGTGTTGATTTCTTATTGTTTGTCTTGTGCACCATGCAGCCATCTGTTGACTGAATTTCTTCACAGTCACGTAGTCTTTCTGCCTATACATTCACACTTGACTTCAGTCTGACAGTTCTTCCCATCCAGTTTCCCTGTTGACACGAAGGTTTATGTGAAATGACCATGTTTGAGTAGAACAAGATTTTGTGATTAAAAATACATCCAGAAAAAAATAAGGCTGCAAGGGACAGAATGTAAGCAGTAAGAAACTAATATTATGTACATAAAATTTAGTGGAAGAGAAGGGACACAAAGCACAACATATTCATCTCATCTTATTCAAGGCTTCAGTTTTTTTGTTCTTTTCCTTGGAATCACCTGGCAACACTGGCAGGTTCTCACACTTGTCTGAGCTGGTGTAAATTTCACCTGATTTTGTAGACTACTGACAGACAAAAAATTTGCTATCTGTGTTCACAGAGGTAAGGGGAATCTGAAGGCAAGCCAAACATTTTGCTATTTTACGGAAATTTTGGGTAGTTAGTACCTCAGTTTTGTTCTGTTTTTTTTTGCCTTGAAATCACTCTAACATGCTGGCCCAATGTTTGTAATGTAGAAGGGCAAAAGGAATTATGGTAACTCATTGTCACATTTTTCATAGGGAATACAGTTCTCTGTGGTTGAAAAGTGTTGTGATTAAGTGGACATTGGAATTATACAGGTTGGGTTAAAGTGGAGCGGACATGAAATTGTAGCTGGACTTGATTAGCGTCTGGCAGCTGTGTTGGTAGAGGTGATGTGTGCAGTCACAAAATAATGCTCTCACTGTGCCAGCTATGTTGATTATACTAGTTGAGATAACAGCCATGGTCGGTCTATTTATTAAAAACTGAAGATGTGGTTTGAGTATTTTTATGATCTCTGCCTGCTTAGTAGCACAGAATGCTATTCTATCAAAGTACAAAAATCCACATCCAGCTCGGCACTAGAGTTTTATCAACTTGGCATCAAGACACTCAGAAAGTAATCATAGAATTTCTTTTCTATTTTCTATCAGATTTTACAGTAAAACATTCCATGAAGTTTTTTTTTTTTTTAAATGATGGCCTATCTGTATATATCTTAAAAAATTGCAAGTGTAAGAGTGTGGAAAATCAAACTTTATTTACCACAGTCATTGCTGCCATATGGTGTATTGATTTCTGGTTTTTGCGATGTGAAAATAGTTTGTGACGTAACATGATCCAGAATATTTCTGAAGTTGCACAACAAATGGGACTGAGCTTTGCCAAAACTTACTTTTACAAATTGAGTGATTATGAATGAATATATCTTGGTGTTGCATATCCACATAATTGTTGTCTGAATTTTGTCATTTTATTTAGAGTGTTAGCAGTATTACAGCAATATTTTAAATTGAGATGATATTGACATGTAGATCACAAATATGCAAATACACGTGGGTGATTTTGGTGGGAAAACCAGCACAAACCCTTTTGCCAGGAGATGGTTGATTTGTTCAAATAATGATTCCAGCAGCTGGTGTTCACAGAGAGAAAATAATCAAAGATTGTGGTCATGATGACTCAGTCAATATTTGATTTTTTTGTAATTTCAGTGTTAAAATGACTGACAAAACATGATACTCATCATCGCCAGCTTGAAAGCATAACTGATACATGAACAATATCTCATAGTTTAAAGTTAGGAGGAGGCTTGGGAAAGAGACAACTCACACAGAGAATTCCTTAAAGACAATGATAATGTCTAGAGACTGTGTCAAATGTGATTTTTCTCAGTCTAAACTTATTCCTACAGTCCTAGCATAACCAAGCACTAGGTGGGAGAGTGCCTGAATGTTGTCTATATGACCTTGAACATTATCATACACTGAACTTCCTTGTGTGAACTATACTCACCATACTTTTTCTTTTGTGAATAACTATAACTGTATTTCAAGTCTTAAATTATCACAGTAGATTCATATTCTACTTTGTGAAGAGACCAAGTATAATTGATACTAAAGTGTGTTTTGAAATACGAGGTTGTGTTGATGTTTATATTTTAATCTCAAACTGTGACCTTGTACTTTGTTTCTGTAAAAGCCACACATGTCACTCTGTCTGTAGGTGGATATTGTTAATTGTTATTCTCAAGAAGCTTTGTGTCCCAGTTTTTCTGGCTTTTTAGGCTGACCCCTTTTTGTTATGTACATCCAATGTACATGTCCTTACCCTTGCTGGCAATATTCCTGGCCTCATGACACACAGACTGCCTGATTTAACTGATCTGCAGTGCATTGTTACTTCCCTGTTCCCCAGGGGGGACATAACTTTGTGAAAATATCTCGGTAGATTTTAAAAATTCATTAAATTAATTGACTGATTAAGTTGTCAGAATCATTTGAACTATTTTAAAAAAGGAAGCGAGACAAAGAATATGTTAGACAAGCTCCAGAAGGTCAAGGTGAGTAGATCTGTTGTTAGGAAACTAATTAGAGGCAGAAAGAGAAACTTGAAGATGAAAATAATCCACACATTTTTATCATCACAAATATTTACTGTGCACTTGCCAGCGTTTGATGGAGGTTGGCAAAACGCTGTCCTAGAATGTACTGGGCAGGAATGCACTGCAAAACAGGGACTCTTGCATTACTGTTAACAAGAATGTTTGCTGTGCAATATGCATTTCTCATGATGCTATCAACCACGCCTCTGTCAAGGGCACATGTGGGTGCTGTACTGTATAGTTTGTATGTTTTCATGGGACACAAGTGGGATCCGTTAGTGTAACTGGGTTCAAGTTAGGGGTATCTCTAGGCCATACATAGAGTTCTGACATATTACATGTACCATCAGTGTTTAGAAACTATGAGACTAGACTGGTATTGAGGTTAACTTGAAGTGATGTCATGTGTTTGTTTTCTTTGCGCCTGCTTACAGTACTTGGTTTTGTGGCAAGTGTACAAGGCAGGGGTATCTTGGTTCACTCAAGCCTTTGTTAATTCTACTACTTCTAGCCAGCACTTTCTATATTGCGGGATCAAGGAAGAAACTGCTGATTGGAAGTATTATGGTGAAGCTTATTTTTGAGTATAATTTTTACCCCAGTGTTTCCTTCCATTGTCTTATTTCCCCCCTCCCCGANTTGACTGGTATGTAATGTGATGTTGACTGGTATGTAATGTGATGTTGACTGGTATGTAATGTGATGTTGGCTGGTATGTAATGTGATGTTGACTGGTATGTAATGTGATGTTGCTTTGTTGTTATATTCAGGGTTGCCACAGATCTGGAAAAATGAAAAAAATTCAGGAAAATTGCCATTGACATTTCCAGGTCTGGAAAATATTCCCGGAATAAATGACAAGCTCTCATGGAAAATCAGAGAAAGTTCAAAATATTGAAAAATGGATTCATGATTCTGTTTTCAACTATTCTCCTGTTTGTCATTCAGCTGTAAATGTCAAGCACTAGATAAATGTCATATGACAAAAAGATATGACGTGATAAATATATGAACTTACAAAATTATCATGGCAAAAATGTTTGATACTTGTAGATATCATGGAAAATTCATGGTAATTTTTGAAAGACATTCCAAGGCAATCCTGAATCCATATGGCCCAACATTCCATGTGCAATTGAGATTATTTTCTATACTCAATACCCGCATTTGTGATGGATTTGAATATCTCACGAGGTTTGTGGATTTTCTTGTTGCTCAGAATTCGTCAGTGGTGTAGCAGAGTGCTGGACTAAAGTTGGCTGCGAGACTGTTCTACATTTTGAATATTATATGACTGGCTATCCATCTGGAATAAATTTAGTCCCACAGGGGCATACTTTCTGTTGTTTTTTTTTTTTGAAAATACTAATCCAGTCTACTTTGTCAGTATTTTTACAGTACAAACACCACAATGATTGGAACCTTTTTTTTTTGTCATTTGTGATTTAAATGCAAAACCCATTTATCTGGGCAGATGTGTCACTGTTTCTTTCTTTTACCTGGATTTGTCAGTAAGTGAACCTTTGTCCTGCATTTGTCTCCAAAATATTTTGATGATAATGAATCCATGAAAATTTACTGAATAAAGAATGATTGAGAGCTGTGCTGCTACACCACTGGATATACAGTAGTTTGTATTTTAACAACACAAGTCTTTGTTTCTTGTTTGTCATATATACACAATATTAATAAATGTATCGAAGTCTGATGTGAGAGCTGGTTTTATAAGGGAGTGAACTGTGATGTCATATCATCACCTTGATTACAAGAGTTGTCAGTCCATTTTATCTAAACCTGGCACTGATCCAAGCTGGGGTGG
>JAWQUT010000135.1:26066-42330 GCA_033807755.1 Ellobium chinense | reverse complement strand
AGAGAGAGAGAGAGAGAGAGAGAGAGAGAGAGAGAGAGAGAGAGAGAGAGAGAGGAGGGAGTGTTTGGTTGTCGGGGAAATATTTTTTCCACTATCACATGCAAAGAACAATCAGTGTCGGTGTTTTACTCTGGATGTACTCAGAACTTCCAGGAAAGGTAATATGTGGAATCGAACACATTTGAGGTAAGAAAAATTAATGATTGGTATTATTGTTATCATTGCTATTGTTATTATTATCCTAATTATCTCCCCCTAGTGAAAAACAATGATATCGTCAATTCCGCTGTATTTCAACTCCTCGAGAACTTCAGAATGTTGCATAAAGAGAAATTGCAATTATCTGATGAACTACATATTATAATGATGAAATACTTTGTTATTATTATAGCATTTTGTTAAGCGATGATGTTGTGATTAAGCGTAGTAGCGACAACCCGGGTTGCGAATCGGGCTGACTTACGTGTATCTTTAAAGACGATCACTGTGGCTGTTTAGCTTAAACAAAAATATAATTCGGTCTACTGTGAGACATGTGATGGTTTTGTAATTTGGTCTAGTGTGAAAACATGTGATGATCTTGTAATTTGGTCTAGTGTGAAAACATGTGATGATCTTGTAATTTGGTCTAGTGTGAGACATGTGATGATCTTGTAATTTGGTCTAGTGTGAGAGACGTGATGGTTTTGTAATTTGATCTTGTGTGAGAGACGTGATATTCTTGTAATTTGGTCTAGTGTGAGAGACGTGATATTCTTGTAATTTGGTCTAGTGTGAGAGACGTGATGGTCTTGTAATTTGGTCTTGTGTGAAAGACGTAATGGTCTTGTAATTTGGTCTAGTGTGAGAGACGTGATGGTCTTGTAATTTGGTCTTGTGTGAGAAACGTGATGGTCTTGTAATTTGATCTTGTGTGAAAGACGTAATGGTCTTGTAATTTGGTCTTGTGTGAGAGACGTGATAGTCTTATAATTTGGTCTAGTGTGAGAGACGTGATGGTCTTGTAATTTGATCTTGTGTGAAAGACGTAATGGTCTTGTAATTTGGTATAGTGTGAGACATGTGATGGTCCTGTAATTTGGTCTAGTGTGAGAGACGTGATGGTCTTGTAATTTGGTCTAGTGTGAGAGACGTGATGGTTTTGTAATTTGGTCTAGTGTGAGAGACGTGATGGTCATGTAATTTGGTATAGTGTGAGACATGTGATGGTCTTGTAATTTGGTCTAGTGTGAGAGACGTGAATGTCTTTGGTTCTTTCTAACAGGATGAGGTGGATGCCCTCAAGTATATCAATGTTGTGGTGGCATTGCTTCTCATGATCTTCTACGCTGCTGGTCCAGGTAGGGAGTTACTGCCCTTTACTCTCTGTCTTTGTGTCTAGAAGAGAAATTGTATGATAGTTAGTAAACCATGAGTAAAGAATGTCTCGGGGTTCACAACTACATACCATGCTGTTCTTGCAGTATCCCAGGTCTCTTGACATCCAGGACTTGGTTCAATGTTAGGGGCAAGGATAGGAAAGAGAAATCCCTAACCTTATCCTTGGCCTTTACTTGAATTCTAACAAGCAAGAAGAAGATGGGGAAAAAAAATCTTAAATTCACGTTCCGACATAACATTTTTCCATTACTTTACTTTCACACAGTCGATAACAGAAAATTTCTGTAATAAAGAGAAGATGGCGGTGCCCAGAGAAAGTGTCACGTTTTCTCTGAGTGGAGAAAATACATCTTTGGGAAATGACATGTTGCAAAACATTATTGTAAGGGTATTAATCAAAATGGAGACTACATTGAACTATTTCTCTGTGTAGCGTTAACCTGTGTTGTTAACCTGTGTCGTGTGTTGTACTTTGTTGTTTATAGTCTATAAGTCTTACTGTTCCAGTAAGTGTGTTCTGTTTGTGTACCGTTGGTGTAGTGATAACCTGTGTACTGTGTTGTAGGTGTGTTGATACCGTGTGTACTGTGCTGTAAGTGTGTTGCTACTGTGTGTACTGTGTTGTTGCAGTGAGTGTGTTCTGGGTGATCATGGGAGAGATGTTCCCGCACAGTGCCCGAGGTGCCGGTGTCAGTATTGGTCTCTTGTGTGTCTTCAGTGGCTTCTTCTCACACTGCTACGCATTTCCCGTTATGAAGGTCAGTAGATAACTATTGTCACGTTCCATCAGTTTTATCGTTGTTATCACCTCCATTTTCATCTAGTGTCATCGTCACCACTGGCTCTTTATATCACAAGCTGGACATGTTGCTACGTGTAGTAAGAATGAATCATGCAGATGACCCGTAGTGGTTCTTGTGACGCCAAATGTAAACATCCATAACGTTGGTCCTCATGGCAGCCCTAAGAGTGGCCACAGGGTCCACTTAATCTTCCCATGTCGTCTTGTCCATTGTGTGGGTGTAAACTGTCTCCGATAAGTCTGGGAGGTGGGTTGCTTTGATCCAGGCACCATGGGATTTTTTATGACACACAGAGGAGCTCCGACTTGCCTTACAGTTGTCCTGCGATTTCTGGCTACACCTAGTTCTTTGTAGTGTCATCCTCCATCGGATAGAAGCTGCTGTCATAGTGTCATGGCTGTAGATTCCATCGTCACCACCATCACCACTATCGCTCACATCGTCAGTATCTTCACTCTACCATTACCATCGTCACCACCACCATCATCATCATATCCACTCTATTACCACCATAGTCACCACCACCACCACCACCATCATCATCATCATCTCCACTCTACCACCACCATCGTCACCACCACTACCGCCGCCATCTCCACTCTACCAGCACCATCGCCACCACCAACACCACTATCTTCATCATCTCCACTCTACCACCACCATCGTCAACACCATCATCATCATCATCACCACTCTACCACCACCATTGTCACCACCACGACCACCACCACCATCATCATCTCCACTCTACCACCACCATCGTCACCACCACCACCACTATCATCATCTTCTCCACTTTACTACAGCTACGTCTACCACCATCATCATCATCTCTACTCTACCATACCACCACCCTGATCATCATTTCCACTCAGCAACATCGTCATCGCCACGACCATCATCATCGTCACCACTCCTCCACCACCATCGTCACCACCATCCTATCATCATTATGACCATAACTACCACCATCTTCACCACCAACACCATCATCACTATCAGCAACAGTAACAAACTAACTAAACTTTTAAAATGCTTTTGATGTCCAAACTTAATTCACCGAATATCGATATTGCCCTTGCAGGACGCCATGGCGTCGTACACGTTCTTTGTCTTCGCTGGTATCGATGTCATCATGGTGGTCTTCTGTATCTTCTTCATGCCGGAGACTAAAGATAAAACCTTCGCTGAAATCGCCGAGGCCTGGACCAAGAGCGAAGATCTGGAATCGCAGGGAGAACAACTCAAGCCAGTTTGGCCAGTCTCCGAGTTCACCAAGTCTCCAGCTAACAGTCAGACATCAGACAACATTGTGTCCGATAGTACCAGTGGTCTGAAGAAAGGGGAAAAAGAAAATGTCAACGATATCTCAGACAGTAAAAATGGAGTTTCCACTAGACTGTGAAATACAATCATGAATAATGGGTATAAAAAACAAACAGAATTTAGGAGGGGGAGGTGGGATAAGAGTTGGTGGAGTTAGAAACAGTAATGTTGGGAGGTTACGACAATGGTATCGAATGTGCAGAATTTTAATCAAACTATGCTCAGAATGTTATAAATTTTCTGGGGAGGGGGGTGTTGTTGTTTTTATTAAACACACCTTCTTTATAAATCTCATATTAAATATTCCTCAGCACAATTACTGGACAAATAAAGGCAGCATATCAAATCTGAGCAAGAAAAAACAATTGTCTGTTGCCCACGTCAAAGAATTGTGCGCCCTATCAAAAAAAATCCAAACATCAACTGCCTTAGGAGTAGTTGGGTAAGGGGCCATAACTGCAGTGAACAGTGCAAAATAATTATGGCGGCACCATCATAGAGAGTATACAAAATATATAATATATATAAATATATATATTGCACTTGTATTATTTGCTAATGTTGAAAACTATATTTACCGCGTGTACTCCTATCTGGGTTGTAGCTCTACAGCCGCCGGTCATGCGCAGATCACGTGAGTTTACGTCATCGATGTTAGCGGAGATTGACCGGTGAGAGGTCAGACCAACCAGAGGTGAAGGTGTTAACAAATTTACATGTACTTGCAAATAAAAAACTTTGGCAAAAGCCCGAAAAATATGTAATAAAAATACAGTAATAACCTTCTGTATTTCTCACGTGGTGGCCACCATCTTGTATTTTGTTTATTGGTATTACGACATTAGACGCACATAAATCTCTGATTTCTGTTTCCACATCTATTCTTTCACCCCGTCCAGCTCTTCTGTTATGGAACGAGACAAGATATTCCTTTTCTCCTTTCTTTTCCCCTCCTACTCATCCTCCCACTCCTTCCCACTCCCCCCCTCTCTCTCTCCCACTCCCTGTCCTCATACCTTTTGACAAATCAAGTGGAAAAAAAACTGCCTTGTAGAGCTTGCCTGGCAATCTGAGGTAAAATCTATCTGACCCACGTATGACTTGTAGAGCTACACACTTAGAGAAACACTTGATGATTAATGTCAGTCTTGGAGTGCATTTGGATGTGTGTGAGTGTCTGTGTGAGTGTGTGTGTATGTGTGTGTGTGTGTGTGTGTGTGTGTGTGTGTGTGTGTGTATGTAAGTGTGTGTGTGTGTGTGTGAGTGTGTGTATATATATGTGTATGTATGTATGTGTGTGTGTGTATGTGTGTGTGTATGTGTGTGTGTGTGTGTGTGTGTGTGTATGTAAGTGTATGTATGTGTGTGTGAGTGTGTGTATATATATGTGTATGTATGTATGTGTGTGTGTGTGTGTGTGTGTGTGTGTGTGTGTGTGTGTGTGTGTGTGTGTGGGTTCGTTCGTTCGTTCGTTTAGAAATAGCGTTGTAGATATATATACAAATGAGATTTGGAGAAGATGTGATGGTAGAGTGACGGACACTGTATTGTCAAAGCGAGATCTCTTCTCAATGATGGCATAAAAGTTTCAACCCAATGATATCAGTGCGTCATATGATCTGCATTATTGAATACGATGGTAAATGTGAACAGGGATGGTAACATCTACGTCATTTTCATGTAGCTAAACTGGTAGATGGCACTATGTTCTAATTATTTCAAAGTCTGCACAAGGTATAAAAGCAAAGGATGAACATGAAAGTACATTTAACGTAACTGAATTTAATTTCATGATTCACACTGGAGAACTAGTTTACCGAATTTCCCGAGTAAAACATTTCATGCCGCATAAAAACTGCAGTTCGCTGGTTTACTGTCCCTCTGAACTTTACGGTAAAGTTTACTGTCCCTCTGAAGGTTACGGTAAAGTTTACTGTCCCTCTGAACTTTACGGTAAAGTTTACTGTCCCTCTAAAGTTTATAGTAAAGTTTACTGTCTCTCTGAAGTTTATGATACAGTTTACTGTTCCTCTGAAGTTTACGGTAAAGTTTACTGTCGCTCTGAAGTTTACGGTAAAGGAACTGATATAAAAAAGTCTTGTATTTGAAATGTAAAAAACACAATCATATCGGTAGAGGCAGTGTCCATCATCTTTTGTAAGCGAGGTGTGCACGCCAGCGGTACTGATCTGATCAGAGCACTTTTAATCATTACAAGAGACATTGTTACTGGTGACCATTAATTCCATGTGAAGAACATACAGTACTACATGGCTGTACTGGGGAAAGCTTGCAATCATTTCAACTTGTAAGATAATACTATTTTTTATCCAATCCATTAATAAATCTAATAATAAATACAGATGAATATAAATTAATGAATCCCTTTGTGCAAAACACACTCAAACAATTTACACTTTGTTCTACAGTCCTGCTTTGACACACTGTGACTGTTCCTGCCAGAATGGGAACTTTCAATTTTCGCACTGTAGATCATTTTTCTGATACACCCACATTGCTAAACCAAACAAGAGATGGAGCAAAACTAATGCAAACATCCTAGTCCATGTTATCAGTTGTGAACACACATGTCTGTTGTTAGTCTAGATATTATCAGTATCATAGAACACTCAAGTTTCGACCACAGTTTACAGTTTCTACAGAAATGGACAAAGACAAGTTAGTGCTCAGGCTCCAAACTGGACACTGCTGACTTCAGGATCCAACTGCATCGAATGTGAAAGTCCAGTCTGTGAATATGGAGAGGACAGAGACCGTATCATACCTTGGAAGAATGTCCACATCTGGGCAACTACAGAGAATATGTCCGGCCGGCAGAGACTAACTTTGAGACTAAGTTGTGAAGTCGGTGGTTGAATTGTGAGGGACACCTGTGTACCTAGAGCAAGCTATCACCAGTATCACGACATGTACAGGGAACTGAGGAAAAATCTTTTAGTGCAAAATTCCAGACACCGGAGCTCATTGGAAGAAAGATATCGGCGCAAATATGTATCCAAACGCCAAAAACTGATTCTTGACTGTGGAATTTGAGTGGTTGACATTTGATGTGCATGATCTCTCTGTCACTGCAAGCAATGCTGTATTCGTTAATGGACGTACATCTGCACACGCCACTGACACTAAAGGGAATTTCCTTTTCGATTTTATTTAAACAGTACATTTAAAACCACGATTTTCGGCATTCACAACTGGTGCAGTATAGAGCTCAGCGGAGCAGCTAAACTTTGTGTGAACTCACTGCACAAACTATGTTTACACTGACCATACACTGACAGAGAAGCAGAGGTATTCTTACTCATTAAAGTTTACTTCCAACATTAAAAAACGGGATTAGTTACTTAAAGATCCGGTAAGATATTAAATCTCATAAATAAAAAAGATAACCATCTTCACTATTTGTGTTTCACTGACACTGACAGCTTCTGTTAAGACCGAAGAATTAATTCATCGGCGGAAACTTCTTGAGTAACGCTTCGGTCTGTACCGATTAGATCCGTCAGAAATATAAAAACATTGAAGAGAGTTTCGTTTCTCTGTGATGGGTGAGAACATTCACTCACACTCTTAAAAATCGTTATGTACCGTCAATCAGTTTCAAAGCCATATCCCTGTGATATCAGTCAGTTGAGTATCATCATGTTATTTTCCTGTCTGAAATGGACAGAAGCTGTGTTCAGATCACTGGGTGATCAATTCTTCACTCATGACGTGTTGTTGAAGATCTGCAACTTCCTCAGTGCTACCGTCATTCTCAATACGTTTATCTACAAAGCTCCTCAGATGTACGCTGTCCTCCATTCAGGATCTTCGCTCGGGATCAGCCTGCCCAGTATTCTGCTCGAGTGGATCGCGTAAGTAAGGCAGAACTAGGCCTTGGTCTATGGTGAGACTCTTCTATATTGAGAGAAAGAACCTTTGTGAGTTGATAATGAACAGAAACGAAACAAATGTGTTTATTTTGAGACATTCCAAATTGGACAGCAAACCCTTCTTCAGTAGAAACACACGACTGTAAGGAAGACTTGGACTTAAACGATGCCTTGTAGGGCAGAGAGAAAGTAATGTAGGCCTAAATCTCGTCCTCAAAGTGGCCAAGAGTTAGAGCGCTTGTCTTTTGACACAAATGGTCCAGGATTCGAAACTTGCAAGCGACAGATTACATATTCTTATTGTTATTGTTGTTATTACTGTATTGTTTCCTCTTGGATATTTTTAGTGGGGATTCAAGACACTCACTTGTTGCCGGCTTGACGGAGGTCCAAGTCTCGTCTCTTATTTGCCTTAACTTTAGTGAAGAGACTTAGAGAACTTAATACTTAATAATAATTCAAAGGCCGTGTTAGATCTCTTGCGCAGAACAGACGTTGAGTAAAAATGGTCATCAAATAAGTGATTTCTAACTTTAAAATAAAGTCGTATTAAACAAAAAATCCAACTTCATGTTCTCGAAACATATCCTGGTTGCACTAACGTGACCCCTCATTCTCCTTATTACACTTGTTTGAAATCAGAAAACAGAGACTTTTTATTTTTAAGTTCGATTTTCTTACGCTCCCTTAAGACAAAGGAAGACATGCGTATTTAGCATTTCCTCATGTTACAGTCATATTGCAGGGTCCAAACTAGACATGAAAATCCACATCTGATCCATGTCTGTAATCTGCAATATTATCAGAACGGGCAAACCTTCCTATGCCACAACGTTCCAAAAGACATACGAACATGAATAAAAGAAACCCCAAAACTCTTTCTAATATCTACAAACTCTGAAGAAGCTCAGAATGAAGGAGTGGACATGTAGAGCTGAACTGGTAAAGTTTTCATGTATATCTGTGTCTATCTGTGTATATCTGTGTCTATGAGTAATATGAAGATTTCCTGGCTGTCCTCCCCAGCTACACGATCATGTTGACATACCAATACGCCATGGGCTACCCCTTGTCAACCTTCTTTGAAAACACTCTCATGGTCCTCAACGGTAAGACTGACAGGAGGATGAGCACCATCAGGAGATGGTGATGGTGATGGTGGTGGTGATGGTGGTGGTGGTGGTGGTGATGGTGGTGGTGGTGGTGATGGTGATGGTGATGGTGGTGGTGGTGGTAGTGGTAGTGATGGTGGTGTTGATGATGGTGGTGGTGGTGGTGGTGGTGGTGGTGATGGTGGTGGTGATGGTGGTGGTGGTGGTGATGGTGGTGGTGATGGTGGTGGTGGTGGTGATGGTGGTGGTGATGGTGGTGGTGGTGGTGATGGTGGTGGTGATGGTGGTGGTGGTGGTGATGGTGGTGGTGATGGTGGTGGTGGTGGTGATGGTGGTGGTGATGGTGGTGGTGGTGGTGATGGTGGTGGTGATGGTGGTGGTGGTGGTGATGGTGGTGGTGATGGTGGTGGTGGTGGTGATGGTGGTGGTGATGGTGGTGGTGGTGGTGATGGTGGTGGTGGTGTTGAAGGGAAAGGGGATGAGCTTGTAAAGTTCTGGTATATGAAGAAAATCAGTACGAGAACAGTGGTAATCTGCTACAAAAATGATGATGACGGTGACTTTCCTTGTGGTGACCACAATGGACCGCTGTAGATGGTTCAACAACAGTAACAGGACTAGAGCACTGCTGAAATAACAAGGAGAGAGGACAACGCATTGAATGTGTTTCACCTTTATATCCACATGTCCTTAGTCAGTACAGATACTGGGAATCTGTCACACTAATCGCTGAATTGACTTATTTATATTTCCCCCATCCATCCATTCATCAATCCCTCCCTCCCTCCATCCATCCATCCATATTACCTGCCAATCATTGATCCGTTCGTTTGAACTTTGATTTCTCACTTTCCCAGATTTCCTTCTCACTGTGCTGGTCATGGAGAACCGAGGAATGTTGGTTCTCTCTACTCTACCACTCTTTATGTTGTATCCTTTGCTAGGCGGCCGAACAGGGCCGTAGCTGCTTCTCCCAGCTTTGTCACCTGCCTCAATTGTCATGGTGGTAGAAAAGAAAGGGGGAGGGGGGGGAGGATTGTCAAAGGCTCTTCAAATACGAGGGTGATGCCTAAACATTAAAAAGTTGACGCAACGAGGCTAAGTTAGAAAGGCTGACAGTGTAAAAGATTGGAGGAGGGCAGGAGCTTTCTCTTACAAATTATATGTCTGCCTGCCTAACTGCCTGTATGCTGTCTGTCTATCTATCCGTCCGTCCGCTCGCCCACCCGCTTGCCTGCCTGCCTACCTGGCTGTCTGAATACCTGCCTTCCTGCATGTCTGTCCTTCCTTCCTATCTATCTATCTATCTATCTATCTATCTATCTATCTATCTATCTATCTATCCATCCATCCATCCATCCATCCATCCATCCATCCATCCATCCATCTATCAATCCATCCATCCTGTTTGTATGTCAGCTTGTCTGTTTAACCCTGTTATCCACACTGGCCGTCTGTTGTGGTCCTGAATGAAAGTTCCAGGTACCTGCTGGGCTTTGTGTCTATCGGACTGAGCTGGTTTCCGGACTGGGTCATGACGTCACTTATAGTAAGCTCAGCTTACAGTCATTGTCTTGCTAGTTAGAGAAAGTCCATACTGATAGATTTGTAATTCATCCGTCCGCCAATCTATCCATCCATCCATCCATCCATCCATCCATCCATCCATCCATCCATCCATCCATCCATTTAGAGCTGTAGACCCGAAAAGAGTGGTCCACTTAATGTCTGTCCAACAGCTCGATTTCTACGTAAAATAGCACAATTTAGCTTTCGTTTACTAAAATGAATTATATTCAGTGTGAGTGGTGATATTTCCTGTGTTAGAGGTAGACCTAAGAAGTAGAATATGATTCTATCACCGGTCCAGTCCAGGTGGGGAAAGTTTCACGAGAGACGACAGCATCCAACTCATACGTGAAATTCAACTTGACAATGTCCACTCTATGCGCAAAACAAAACCAGGTCTACCAAGTCTAGCAAATAGAACTGTTCTACACGCAAAAACACTTGGCAGACCAGTTTAGAAATTGCAATTGAAACAAAACATACTATCCTGGTATACTACAAACATGGTGCTTTCATAAGCTGTGATCTAACTTGGTCTTATGGCCTGTCTCTCAGACTACCTATCAGGTTTCAGGCTCTACTAGAAAGCCAAATCACTCACTGTGTACAAGCCAATTAATCCGCTGCTATATCAAATGACCCATCTTCTAGGTCCTTGCCAGCCAATGAGAGGACGTAGAATTATGGAAAAAAGATCTGTGATCTAAATAAAGTATCGAATTCTAAAGTTTACGGTACAATTTAAGCCATGTACTGAAGATGTAAAATTAAAATGTGATGGGTCTACGTATTTGCAAGCGGTCAAAAATAAAGCATCATGAAATATTTGAGACCAAATCAGAGGCCGAGGTGATTATTTTTGATAGAGATTTGCGAAAAAATTTAGGCGATGACCCCCCAATTTCGTCCCCTTAAAAGATCGGGGAAAAGAAGAACTTTAACCTCCATGAGAAAAATATTTCCCAAATTACAGTGATATTTGTTGAATAACACTAAAGAAGAAAAAACAATAGGTTTCAAAGACATCATACAACAGTGGGACCTAACCTTTCCTTTAATAATGTCGGCAGCACATTTAAGCACAATTATTTCCCTTATATTTTTAGGTTTGTGGTTTGTGACACCTATTAGAGGGGCAAATCACTCATTGTGTACAACCCAATTAATCCGCTAATATATACCCCCCCCCCCTTNTTTTTTTTGGCCCTGCCAGCCAGTGTCAGAGCGTAGAATTGTGTAAAATGACCTGTGATCTAAATACAGCATCCAATTTTAAAGTTTCAGGTACAATTTCAGCCTTCTAGATAAAAAAAAAGTGTGTAGGCCTATTATTCGCACGCGGTCAAAACCAGCCAAATTAAAAAAAAATGGGGACCAAATCAGAATTCGAGGTGACCTTTTTCAAAAGACATTTGTGAAAAATTTTGGGCGTTGACCCCCCNCCCCCCCCCCATCCCCCTTTTTTTTTTCGGGCAAAAGAAGTACTTTAACCACCATGGAAGAAATTTCCCGAAATCACAGTGGTATATGTAGAATAACACAAAATGTTAATAGGGCCAAAAAAAAAAAGAAAAAACAAAAGGTGTCAAAGACCTTGAGATGATACACTGGGTAACACACTAGTAAAACCCAAAGTTATTTTACCACGCGGAAATCTTTCACGGGTCATCAAAAGTTTGTCTAATTAAAAATTAAGATTTCTCAAATAAGTAAAGATCCCAACAAAAGCTTTCATCTCAACCAAAACCCTTCACGCCATCTCCATATTTCACCCACTTTCCACTGTGGCCGCTGCTTTGCCTCTTTTTCATTTACGACTCGTGTCATCGGTACAATAGTCCTGAAATCAACGTTGATACCCTGGCATTAATATTGGGACACAGCAATGTTGGAACATGCTGGAAAGTTGCTCTTCTACTTAGTTATAACTTTCTGCTGAATCCTTCCCCCATTATAATAGTAATCGCTATATGTATTATTATGGTATATATATTTCCATCCTCGTCATTGTCATCAACGACAACGACAACAACAACAACAACGACAACAACAACAACAACAACAACAACAACAACAACAACAACAACAACAACAACAGATATCAATGAAACAATAGCACCAATGAGATGTCACGTGACTGTTGACGTTTTCAGTGGAAGTCAGCTCAGGCTCACATCTATCTGATCCATATTACCACCCCTCCTACGACCCCCACCCCCCTCCTACCTCACAGAGTTCAACCACACTCATCTTAATCTGGAGTAAGATAGATCAGCTGGCCAGAATATTACAGAGTGAAAATCCGGGAAGTGTTAGCGCTCTCACCTGGGCTATAGCCTCCTATGATACTGCGGGTATTTATTCCTTCCTTCCTTCCTTCCTTCCTTCCTTCCTTCCTTCCTTCCTTCCTTCCTTCCTTCCTTCCCTCATGCTTCATTGTTATATCTTTTCTTTCTCCTTCCTTCGTTCTCTCCCTCCCTTCCCTCCTACCTCATGTCCTTCCTTCTTTCCTCATTTCCTCCAATGATTCTATTCATCTGCTCATCCACTCGCCCATCGGCATCTATCTGCCCCGTTATCCCATCCATCCATCCATCCATCCATCCATCCATCCATCCATCCATCCATCCATCCATTCGTCCGCCCGTCCGTCCATACCCTTCCATCCATCCATTCATCCCCCACTCATCCATCCATCCATTCATTCATCTATCCGTTAATTCATTCCCACATTCATCCATCTATTCATCCATTCCTTCATCACCCATCAACTCATCCATCTATCCCCCACCCATCCATCTATTCTTCACTTATCCATCTATGCATACATCCATGCATCCACCATCCATCCATCCATCCATCCATCCATCCATCCATCCACCCATCCATCCATCCATCCATCCATCTGTCCCCAGTCCGTATCCTGACTACGGTGGTCATCACCAAAGACATTCCAATGTTCATCAACCTGACCACTAGTGAGGTTCTCAACATCTCCATCACCGCCTCCGTCATCTACTACAACCACATCAACGACAACCGCCGGCGGAACAGGAGAAGAAACATGAACATGTTAGACTGAAACATGGCTCAGAGATGGACGGGGCTGGGGCTGGGGAAGGGGGNGGGGGGGGGGTCTGTGAAAACGTGGGGTGTAGTAGGAGGGTGGTGGCTGACAAGAATTATATATGTTGTGATGGAAGAATGCAGAGAAAACATTGCATAATGTGGAAGAGAAGAATACAGAGAGAAACTTTAAATTTTCAAGCAAAACTGTATGTAGGCTGTATTAAAAGTAACGTTGTAACATAGATCTAATCTTGGTGAATGGATGGATGGATGGATGGATGGATGGATGGATGGATGGATGGATGGATGGACGGACGACGAACGGACTTATGGATGGATGGCTGGCTGGCTGGCAGGCTGGATGGATGGATGGATGGATGGATGGATGGATGGTGGATGGTGGATGGTGGATGGATGACTAGATGGATGTTTGAGGTAACGGGATAGACAGATGCATGCTTGGGTGGATGCCAGCTCTTTGAATATTGCTGCTAGCATATCATTTTCCTTTAGATTTTATGCAGTGTGTAGTCTCAGTTTGCAGAGCTCCTGAATTCAGTAACTATCAGATTCTTTGTCTCATATGATGTCAGATCTCTGAATGCATGTGAGCTAGAAAGCCTCGAGACAAAGATTACCAAGTTGATGTGGATCCTACTGATGGGGGAAGGGGGTGTGCCGGACAGACAGACTGGAGAGACAGAAAGTGGGAAAGAGAATGACAGAGGGGAAGATATAGAAAGAGGTAGAGAAAGGAAAGGCAGGGTGAACACGCGGTATAAAGAGGACCAAGTGAGCAGCAATACAAACAGACTGTGTCTCGCTGGGTTGGCTATCAACAGAATGGTACAACCAAAGACGACATAACAAAAGAATGACAATAAAATAGGCTTCAAAAAGAGTGACACCAATAGCCTACTATGAAGAATGAAAATACCATAAGAGTGACAAAATGATGGGAGTCTAAAATAGTTGTCTAGGGGCAGGTAGTCCTAGGGGATGACAGGGGTAGTCCGTGGGTTATCAAGTGGTCGTGATAATAGCTTTCATAACGGCATATAAAATGTTGATGAGAATTTGGTAAATAGGAATCTGCGATGTGAGAAAATCACAGCAGAAAAGACGACCATGATACTGGACACCTTTGAGCGCCACATTGTTTTATTGTTTCTTAGATCACTTGATACGCAGTTTGCTGTGCAGGGGAACGAAGCCAGCTGGCAGACTGGATGTAAAACTGCACCTTTTCACACCGATGGCAGCCCTGGCTCTGGGGTCTCTCTACGGGCGACTAGTCTCCCCTGGGCACACCCTCGACTAGTCTCCCCTGGACACACCCTCGACTAGTCTCCCCTGGACACACCCTCGACTAGTCTCCCCTGGGCACATCCTCGACTAGTCTCCCCTGGGCACACCCTCGACTAGTCTCCCCTGGGCACATTCTCGACTAGTCTCCCCTGGGCACACCCTCGACTAGTTTCCCCTGGGCACACCCTCGACTAGTCTCCCCTGGACACAACAGTTCTCCTGCACGACACTTATATTACTGTAGTGGACGTCATGACTTGCTTCGGGGGAGGAGAGCGTGGAAAAATGGGAGGGAGGGGGCGGTGATGCGAAATAATCGTCTGGAGAGTGCTCACCTATGCTGCATCGCTGTTTGGAAATGTCATCCCTTTGAAATTGTCATTCCATTGAAATTGTCAGTCTGCGAGTATGTCACTCTTTTATTCTTTTTATTCGTTTGCACGTGTCCTTTTTCCATATCACTCTTCTGAGCTGTTAATGTTTTGAACGGCTTTAGTCTCACTGATTCTCAAGCTTGTAAGCTTTATTGGTCAAGAACATGTCTGGCATCTCTGCATAGAAAATGAAGATAAATATTAAAATTTTAATGTCCATAGACTGGGATTTCTCTGTTGGTGTTTTATAATCATGTCGTCTGGGAATACCTCAGGCATCCAAAGATATGAGTGGTATTGTCTAATCACACCGTAGTAAAGCTAAGGATATGAGTGGTTTTGTCTAATCACACCGTAGTAAAGCTAAGGATATGAGTGGTTTTGTCTATTCACGCCGTAGTAAAGCTAAGGATATGAGTGGTTTTGTCTAATCACGCCGTAGTAAAGCTAAGGATATGAGTGGTTTTGTCTAATCACGCCGTAGTAAAGCCAAGGATATGAGTGGTTTTGTCTAATCACACCGTAGTAAAGCCAAGGATATGAGTGGTTTTGTCTAATCATACCGTAATAACGCCAAGGATATGAGTGGTTTTGTCTAATCACACTGTAATAGAGCCAAGGGATGAATTCAAGTTCATGTAACGTTTTTCAACCTCATTTTACAGCCCACTTACATCCATGAAATCTGATTACCAACATGTTCATCAATGACGAGTTGCATGGTTGTCCTTATTTGTCTAGGCAGAGGGGTTTTCTACTTTTCAACACATTCTTCTTCTTTCTACAGGTTTGTGACACCTATTAGAGGGGCAAATCACTCATTCAGTACAACCCAATTAATCCGCTAATATATATAATCCCTCTTTTTTTGAGGCCCTGCCAGTCAATGTAAGGCTATAAAAAATATGTAAAATGACCTGTGATCTAAATAAAGCATCCAGTTTGAAAGTTTCAGTTACAATTTGAGCCTTCTAGATATAAAAAATAAAATGTGTAGGCCTATGTATTCGCACGCGGTCAAAACCTGCCAAATGAAAAATTGGGGACCAAATCAGAATTTGAGGTCTTTTTCAAAAGACATTTGTGAAAAATTTGGGGCGTTGACCCCCCTTTTTTCTCCCCGTTAAAAGATCGGGCAAAAGAAGTACTCTAACCTCCATGGAAGAAATTATCCGAAATCACAGTGGTATATGTAGAATAACACAAAATGTTAATAGAGCCAAAAAAAGAAAAAACAATAGGGTGCTTCGGAACGCTGCTCGCTGAAACTGAGTCCCCCAAGCGATCTATTTTTAGCCGCGCCGTCCGAACCGGCGGCTGACTGTTACCTTCATTCATGGGTGAAATGTCATATTCGTGCTGCCTTCGATGTTGACTGTTACTACTGCTAGTATTACTGATTAGGCTGCTAGGCGTAACCTAGAAGTTTG
>JAWQUT010000135.1:10794-21508 GCA_033807755.1 Ellobium chinense | reverse complement strand
AGACTTGGTGAACTCGGAGACTGGCCAAACTGGCTTGAGTTGTTCTCCCTGCGATTCCAGATCTTCGCTCTTGGTCCAGGCCTCGGCGATTTCAGCGAAGGTTTTATCTTTAGTCTCCGGCATGAAGAAGATACAGAAGACCACCATGATGACATCGATACCAGCGAAGACAAAGAACGTGTACGACGCCATGGCGTCCTGCAAGGGCAATATCGATATTTGATGAATAAAGTTTGAACATTAAAATCATTTTAAAAGTTGAGTTAGTTTGTTACTGTTGCTGATAGTGATGGTGGTGTCGGTGGTGAAGATGGTGGTAGTAGTTATGGTCATAATGATGATAGGATGGTGGTGACGATGGTGGTGGAGGTGTGGTGACCATGATGATGGTCGTGATGATGACGATGTTGGTGAGTGGAAATGATGAAGAGGGTGGTGGTATGGTAGAGTAGAGATGATGATGATGGTGGTAGTAAAGTGGAGGAGATGAGGATAGTGGTGGTGATGATGGTGGCGGTAGAGTGGATGATGATGATAATGGTGCTGGTGACGGTGACGATGGTAATGGTAGAGTGAAAATGCTGATGATGGATAGTGACATGTGGGCGGTAGTGGTGATGGTGGTGACGATGGAATCTACAGCCATGACACTATAACAGCAGCTCCTACTCGATGGAGGATGACACTACAAAGAACTGGACGTCGGGGCTCCTCTGTGTGTCTTAAAAAAATTCCATGGTGACTGGATCAAAGCAACCACCTCCTAGACTTATCGGAGACAGTTTACACCCACACAATGGACAAGACGACATGGGAAGATTAAGTGGACCCTGTGGCCATTCTTAGGGCTGCCTTGAGGACCTACGTTATGGATGTTTAAATTTGGCGTCACAAGAACCACTGTGGGTCATCTGTCTGATTCATTCATACTACACGTAGCAACTTGTTCAGCTTGTGATATAAAGAGCCAGTGGTGACGATGACACTAGATGAAGATGGAGGTGATAAAAACGATGAAACTGATGGAACGTGACAATAGTTATCTACTGACCTTCATAGCGGGAAATGCGTAGCAGTGTGAGAAGAAGCCACTGAAGATACACAAAACACCAATACTGACACCGGCACCTCGGGCACTGTGCGGGAACATCTCTCCCGTGATCACCCAGAACACACTCACTGCAACAACACACACAGTTACAACACACCGACAACACAGCACACACAGTAACAACACACCTACAGCACAGTACACAGATTATCAACACGCCAATACTACACAGACTTAACACACTCACTGGAACAGCACAGCCACACAGTAACAACACACCACCAACACAGTACACAAGTTACCAACGACACTACACCGCTACGCAGACAGAACACACTTACTGGAACAGCACAAGACATATATAAACAACAAAGTACAACACACGACACAGGTTACCAACACACATTAACGCTACACAGAGATATAGATCAATGTAGTCTCCATCTTGATTAATACCCTAACAATAATGTTCTGCAACATGTCATTTTCCAAAGTTCTCGTTTCTCCTCTTTGAGGAAAACTGAAATGACTTTAAAACTTTCTCTGGGCACCGCCATCTTCTCCTTAGTGCAGTATAGACATTTTCTCTTATCGACTGTGTAAAAGTACTCGTTAAGTACAGTCTTAGACAAATGTTATATAGGCAAGTGAATCTAAGATTCTTTTCCACTTTTTTTCTTGCTTGTTAGAGTTAGGGTAAAGGTCAAGGATAAGGTTAGGGAAGGAAAAAGCGTTCTTGGGACAATCTCTAGACATTAGTATCATTGAATTCCCTCCCGTGTGTTTTCTCTTTCCTATCCTTGCCCGTAACATTGAACCAAGTCCTTGATGTGGAGAGACCTGGGGTGGTTTGTACTTGTGCCTGGAGATTCTTTACTCCTGGTTTACTGACTGTTAAAGAATGTCTCTTCTGGACACAAAGACAGAAACTAAAGGGCAGTAACTCCTTACCTGGACCAGTAGCGTAGAAGATCATTAGAAGCAGCCCCACCACAATATTGATATACTTGAGGGCATCCACCTCATCCTGTCCGCAAGAACCAAAGACCATCACATGTCTGACACTAGACCAATTTAAATCAATGATTAAACTGAATAGCCAGAGTGATCATCTTTAAAGGTACACTCAAGTCAACCCGAATAGCAACATCATCGCCTGACAAAATGCTATAACATGGCAAAATATAATATTATAATTATATGGAGGTCATCAGATAATTGCAATGTCTGTTAATCTTTATGAAGTTCTCGAGGCGTTGAAATAAAACAGAATTGACTGCATGATTTATTTTTTTAAGAGGGGAAGATAATTAAGATAATAATAATAATGATAACAATATTATCAATAATTTTCTTACCTCAGATGTGTTCAATTCCACATCATCATAGACTAATATCTTTCCTGCTTTAAGAAGTAACATCCAGAGTAAAACGGCGAGACGGATTACTCTATGTGTGTGATAGCGGAAAATCTTTCCCTGAAAACCCCAAAACACACACACACACACACACACACACACACACACACACACACACACACACACACACACACACACACACACACACACACACACACACACACANCACGCACGCACGCACGCACGCACGCACGCACACACGCACACACACACATACACACACACATTCCACTGACACACTCCAAGCAACTTGACTGGAAGATCTTTTAAAGCTGCCATATGTAAAATGAAACGTTGAATACCTTAAAGACCATGGTCAAGGCAAAAACAGCCGAACAGATCCCTATTCCAGCCGTCCCGCCCACAAACATGGGCTTCCGGCCACATCTGGGTAACAGCAGGAGCGCCAGCAGGTTCCCAAGGACGATCACAGTTCCCACCCCAGACGTTGCATATCTGGACTCCGACCCTGACACTCCAGCGTCCTCAAACAACTGCTCAGAGAAGAGCAGGATCTGGTGGAGGAGATACGTGGAAAGAGCCATCAAAACCCTAGTAGTCCATCCATATGGGTCAAACAAATTTCTCTGGGCTCTGCCATTTGGGACCCATATGAGGATTGTTACCAGGCTTCTTATGGACTGGACACTTGAGGGAAACATTTGTGTTTAGGTAGACAGTTAAAAACACAGATTTAATGATATGTACCACACACATAAGTCTTTAGATATTACTTTTATTATTACTATAACTATTAGTATAATTATTATTATCATTATTATTACTATTATGATAAGGTATATTTTGAAAGACAAACTGTTACTTACCCCATTCATTCCACACCAGTTCTGGTGTAATCCCATAGCTATCGCCACAATGAGAGGACGCCTCAGTCTTGGTGTAAAGAAAAGTTTTCTCACTGAAACCTATCAGAAAGGAAAGAAATTATTTATGACAGAGATAAATTGTCGAAAACCTCTCCCTAAAATGAAGCCCAAAATATTGTATTCATCGATTATTGATATAGTAACACTTGGGTAGTTCGGAACATCAGATCTGACAAAAGTGAAAATATCATATTATGTTGAAGGAAGAGAAGAGGAAACAAAGAGAGGAAGAAGAGAATGCATGAAGAGAACAATGGAAATGTACAGTGGTAAAAGAAAGGATAAGAGTTGCTAACTCACAGTAAACTGGGAAAGATTTTCACAGTCAGACAGGGACAAGAGAGGACTGTGTGTGTGTGGTTTTTTTTCACACGCTGCACTGCATTGAACTCGAGTTGAGCTTGAAACCCAGAAAAACGTCTTAGGCGATTTATCCGGAGTCTTTCAGCGGGAAAACCAGCACAGGCTCTTTTGTCAGAGGATGTTAGAGGTAACATAAAACACGGAAAAATATTTAGATTTACATTTAGCTCTTGACGTGCCGAAATAATGGAAAAGTAAAACGAGAATGAAAACCCATGAGTCAAAAGTGGAATATTTGTAGTGGCTGCACGATGTTCAAGGGAAAGAATCCTAATGAACAGTTATCTTTTTTTCTCACCTGAGGATCTGTAGCAGCATCCATCATCTCCGTCTGTAGATGTTTGATGTCATCCTGAACATCCTCGTGACCGCGGATCGTCTGCAGAGCTGTGCAAAAACAGGAAGAGATCAGATATAAACCAAGTTGGAGGTTCAGGTTTACTAAAAACTGGTCAAATTGATTTTTTTTAAGCGGGTAGGGGGAGGGGAAGGGGCTTCCAAAGACCAAACATTGTATTAGTGATGGATTCTCCGGAATACGATTAACTAAACTAATTAAGATTACGTCCGGTTTCCTCTGACCTGCTCTCGATGCTACTGTAAAACGTAATTAAATATCAGAAGGCAGACAACCTGTAACTTTTGATAAACTTATGATAGTTCAATATTCACTCCGCCAAGCTTTGTCATTTTAAATACAGTATACATTCACCAACTCATCCAGGACTTCACTCCACCATTTCAGGACCATAAGATTGGAATTTAGAGTTAGTCACTGTGCAAATCATGTTATAAAAAGAACACATGGATCATTCCCATCTCCGGTTAATGTCCAATCATATCACGTGGTCTTTGATTCCCTTCGTGTAGTTTCCTATAATGTTCCTGCACTCACTGGTCAAGAGTTAATGACTAAACACTAATGAACTCAGTAGATAAACTACTATGACTGGAGCTAACCGACCTTTGATTGCCCCGGCCTCGTCCTTTTTCTGCATCAGAAGGTATCTGGGATTTTGAGGGCAGAAAGGCAACAGAAGCAGCTGAAGACAACTCATAATCAAAGGAAGTCCTGGCAAGAAACAGAAATGAGAATGTCGTAGTTTATACACAAGAACATCATTTGTATAGAGTCTGAACACAAGGAAACTTCATACTACAAAACTGGACGGAGAGAGGGGAGGTAAAACACACTAGAGAGTGGGTCACTGTGGATCTGGATCTATCTGACTCTGATTGGGGAGGGGCGAGATAGGAGGAAGAGAAAGGGAAGGAGGGAAAAGCGAAGAAAGAAACTGAATAGGAGGAGAAGTAGGAGGAAGAGGAAAGATTCAAGAGTCAAGGTCTGTGAGCTGTGCATTGTCAATCGAAGTCAAACTTTTAAAGATAAGAGAGATGATTGCAGCTAAATGTTCATAATAATAAATTAATTCTATTCTATTCTATTCTATTCTATTCTATTCTATTCTATTCTATTCTATTCTACTCTACAGCGAGATCGTACCTATAAGGTAGACCCAGTAATCGTCGTTGCCCAGTAGTTCTTCGTAGCCCAGTATTTGAGAGAGTACGATACCGCCCCCTTGAGAGATCATGTTGATCATGGCGGCCAAACCTTTTTGGTGAGGATGACACATCTCCATGATGTACGCGGGCGCTAGACCAAGACCCCAGCCTGGAACAGACAGACAGACAGACAGACAGACAGACAGACAGACAGACAGAGAGCTCGGGTTAACTTGCTAGGTGATTAATTATTTTGGTTGTATTTATAGCCTCCCAGAGTGGGGTGCAAATGTACCTTACATACACAAAGTTAGAAATAGTGCCAGGTCTTTGTTGACTAGAAATATCTACATGTGATGGATAAGAGTCTTAGTAATTCACCTCATCTGACTGAATTTTGTCATATCGTTATCCTCATCTTCAATGGAGATTCAGAACTGGTGTTGCTGTGATATCATTTGTGCAGATGTTTGTCTAGTGCAAGTGAGATGTAAACTTTATATCTTCTTAAATCTTCTTGTTCAAACGACCAGTATTATAGAGATACTGTACATTACCTAGTGCCAAGCCCACGATTGTCCTGCCAACGAACAACATTTCGTAGGAGTCGGCTGTCTTACACAGGGCCATGATGAGAGAACCGATAGTGTTGGCAGCTGCTGCTATGAGAAGGGCGTATTTCCTGTAAATAGAATATTGTCAGTATAACGCACATTACGGGGGCCGAGAGGGAAGAGAGTTGGGGTTAGGGAGGAAGGAAGGGAGGAAGGAAGGGAGGAAGGGAGGGAGGAAGGAAGGAAGGGAGGAAGGAAGGGAGGAAGGAAGGGAGGAAGGAAGGGAGGAAGGGAGGGAGGCTGGGAGAAAATATATTATCATCTATACTGTCACAACTATTAGGCCCACATCAAGTACAAATCTGAACTGTTTATTTACCAGCCTAGGCACTTCCGCTTTATTGCAAATGCCATGCAAGGAACACAAATCCGTTTATATCAACATAGAGGTCACAACAAAAGAGTTTTTACAGCGTATAGGTTGTAGGAGCCTAACAGGTAAAAAAAATGAACTATTAGAGTCGATAGTAGGAGAGTATAAAATGAAATCAACTATATAAAGTATCATCTCATTTTGTATTACAGCATGGGGAGGAAATGCGAGGGAGCAGGATAAGAACAAACTCAACAACTCTAATATGAAAAAAGTTTGTCATTTAACTAATAGTGAATGTTTTACATTTGATGATTTATACATACAGTCATGCAAGCAGAAATTCAAATCAATTGATAACAACTCCCACCCCTTGTACCATCAGATAACAAGATCGCTAAGAAATGGACGTATACTATAATAATATTTAAGAACACAATAGGCAGCGATACAGGCGATCTTTTTTACCATCCGCCATACGCATCGGCATCAGTTCCTGAACGTGGTATATAATGATGTGGCTGTAGAAACAATCATATAACATGAAACCACACCGCAAATGTGGTAAAATGCAGTCTTGAATTACTTTAAAAATAATTGTTACAGGCAGTGTTTCCCGATGGCTTCAGCGGATTTCATTTCGTCGGTTTCTTGACGAACCGTCCTATCGCTAAAAATCGATCAAAAATGGATTTTTNTTATGAAAAATCTAAATGAAAGACCTCCACCGTAAACAGTATATTATAATTTGAGCACAGTGATGGCACCAGACCTGCAAACTAGTCGGCCTTCTCAGAACGTTCCTGTGGTACGAGGAGAATTTTTAAAAAAAATGGCTCATAGAGGCTTTTACAAATTGGCTCCTGCAACCCATAGCGTAGTTCTGGATCAGTTTTTTCTTGTGTCCACAAAAGATCACCTAAGGAAAGAGTTTGGCCGATGTCAGCACAGAGACACACAAGTACTGGTCGCACTCATAATAAGTAGGTCAAAGAATAAAGCAATCNTTGTGAAAAAAACTCTGAAAATCTATTCATCGTAATTGATACCAGCTTCAAGGTATGATAATAAGCTAAATATTCATGTATATTACATGATCATAGCGCGTCTCTGAAGAGAGTTAGGGCGGGTTAAAGACTGCCTCAAACTTTAAAACGCTCTAGCTCAAAAGTAGGTTCCGGGCGTAGGCCACCGATAGGACGGTTCGTCAAGAAACCGACGATTTGTTCGGGCCTGTGATCTGCAAATGGAGGCCAAATTTTTAACCCCTTTTCCTGTAATTTAACATTATGAAAAATCTAAATGAAAGACCTCCACCGTAAACAGTATATTATAATTTGAGCACAGTGATGGCACCAGACCTGCAAACTAGTCGGCCTTCTCAGAACGTTCCTGTGGTACGAGGAGAATTTTTAAAAAAAATGGCTCATAGAGGCTTTTACAAATTGGCTCCTGCAACCTATAGCGTAGTTCTGGATCAAGTTTTTCTTGTGTCCACAAAAGATCACTTTAAAGAGAAAGTTTGGCCGATGTCAGCACAGAGCCACACAAGTACTGGTCGCACTCATAATAAGTAGGTCAAAGAATAAAGCAATCAGTAGTCGCATTAAGAAGTACCGATTGTAGAGACAAGTATTACAGAGACAAATATTGAACTAGATATTTCACATATTTGTAACTGGTATAAATCTTATCGTGAGGGACAACTAAAATAAATATCGCAAATATCTGGTCAGATTGAATCAGTCAGAACTTCTGGGTTTTGTTTACGTGCTTCATAATCCATTTATTTGTCTATCGTGGTCGCACCTGGAACACGGACTCTCATTCTCACAGTGGTAGAGATCATAGTTTCCTCTCTTGTGAAGGAAAGAAATGAATGCATTATAATCTTCTTTTTCTGCCACAACTCTCACTAGCATTATACACCTCGTTTCATTTCCTAAAGTACACAAAATAAATTTTGGACACATATTTTATACATTTTTCCAACACGATTTATACAAACCACTGCCTGACTTGACTTTCATCATTGACTGAAATTGCAGTCAGATATGAGAAACTATTTGTCCACAATCGACGAGACGCTCTCTATGACTAGATCTAATCACCTTCCAATGTGTTCAGCGATGATATCTGCGGTCAAGCCACCAACTGCAGCCCCCAGCGCCACCACAGCAACCAGGAGACCAAACAAACTCTCGATGTCCGACTCGTCCATGGGTTGACCGTTCCGTTCTATCTCTGTGTGGTTCATAAACTCCTTGACCAGCTGTGAACATGACAGGTAATAAATAAAAGAACACGTCAGACAAGAACTCATTGATTCACTTTGTGGAACTGTTACAGTGAGTATCTTCAACTCACATCTCACTATTCCTCTATGACATTAAAGCCCTACTTAGATCGGATGTACCCTAAAGATTTCCAGGGTTAAATGAAAGCCAAAATGACATTTACCGCCTTTTAACCCTCGCCTTTTTTTTTGGTGTACTGAGATACCGATCTATGGTCTTCTAGGAATCAACAATCTTATTGAATGATCTGACCTGCTGGGGTGGTAATACTGAAGCGAGATAACTCAGTAGATATTAACCATATTAATATCATCCTTGACCACAGCCACTACACAATGGTATCCCTCCCCGACAACCCTGCCATGGGCGTACCTCGTGTGGAGCATTGAGACTGGCCAGACCGTAGGACGCAGCTGGTATGATGAGATACGCCACTGCTGTAATGCAGACAAACCGGAAGCTCCAGCCGCCCTGTTCAAGAAGAGACATAATATAGCAACATATTATTAATATTATATCATACACTAGACTGGTACATTCATTAAACCATGTGTATTGTTAAACTACTGATAGACAAGGACTGGTAAAGTGACCACTTATTTAGACAAGCACACACTATAAAAGATCAAGACATTCAGATTAAGCTGAGAAGTTGTCGGATAAGGTGGCCTTTCCTGCCAAGACGCCATTTTCTGGGTTGTTAGTGCTCAGTAAAAGTACGCATGCCATGTCTTCTTGTCACTGTCTGTATGTGTGCGAGAGAGGGAAAGGATGATAGTTCGATCAGAAGATGGCTGTTGATGTATCCATGTCTTGTAGCCGGTCAAAATGCTTTCTGACTAATCAAGTGACTATCTGGTTGTTTTAACACAAATATGTACTGACTATATTTAAAATTCCTTGAGGAGAAAAAATCATGAGCTAACATCTTTGTCGTTCATTATGTAGTTGTTTGAAATGACAGGAATTGCACAGCACTATATCTTGGTGAATATGTGAGAAAACTGATAAAAGAACAGTCCTTCACCATGTCAGTCATAATATAATCTTCCTTACAAAAGTCGATGTATTCACATAAACTCACCAAAAAGCCATAAACTCAGTCCTTTCTTAAACAGAAATGATTCTACTTGCAATGTCCACTAACGACAAAAGTTCTCTGACGTATGTCCTTTAATCACCGTCCATCTCAACCTGATATCCCAGAGTTCTTTCTGACGTCCCCCGACAAAAGGGCTTGTCTTTGCCAAAACTGCTTTTGAGAAAACTGAGTGGTTGTGTTTGAACTGAACCCTTGGTTTCAACCGAATTCTTGTCCAGCTGCTGCCATGATGATGAAGGCATTAAATTTTTGTCTGGAGATGAAAACTGATACTTAGATGTAGATCATGAATTTTCAAAAAATAAAACCAACATAATGCCTTTTGTCAGAGGACATAATCCTTGTCTAGCAAGAAAATCTCCATTTTGACTGGTCACTGGAGAAATTATGTCGTATTATCCTACCTTGATCTCCACATCATCTTTTTCCTCAGCCACATGAAAAGTCATCGCTGCTCAGTTTTCTGGGTACTGTTTGTAACAAGAGAAAAAAAAACCACATTTATGGACGTTTCGACTGGATATTCTTCGATTGTCTCTGTACAAACTTGTCCGATTGTGTAGGATGCATTTGGGGTCTTGGGAGCTGAAAAGGTTGATGTGTGATCAGGCCTGATATGGTAATAATAATATGAAATAATATGGTAGTAATAATATGAAGTTCATTTAATGGATAGCACTTGTAAAGAATACAAATGTTATGTTTATTATAAGTATAGTTCATATCAGAAAATAAATCTGGAATTTCATTCAAGGTCCTTGATAGCCAGGTAATTGTCCCAGGTAAGTGGCCGTTAGCTCAGATTTGGCTATGTTTCACTTCCAACAGATTAGAGTTTATGTTATTCTGTCGGACAGGTTTCGCTCATAAACTAGACCATGATGACGTCATTTTACTACACTAAACTTAATTTGTGCATTCATATTATGTTACCAAAACTACTCTCACAGGGGAAATGGTATGTGTGGGGGGAGGGTGGAAGGAGGGAGGGAGGGAACCAAGGGTAAAGAGGGGGATAGCGAGAGATTCTCCATCTTCAATCCAGTCCCAGAATAAAGTAGTGTAGGGTTACATCACTGCTGTATCAGTCCTATGGAATGTTACCCCCCCCTCTCCTTTGTCCCCCTCCACCCCCTGTCGTGTATCTCTCATACTCATCCCAG
>JAWQUT010000134.1:1733305-1746204 GCA_033807755.1 Ellobium chinense | reverse complement strand
TTCTCACTACTCAGTGCCAGCCCCTGTCACGGCGATTTGTGTCCGCCGACCGTTGGTGTGTTTGCGTGACTGTGTGCGCGCGCGCGTGACCGCTGGCGTGTGCGACGACCTCTTGCAGGTAGGAAGAGGAGTGGATGGGGATACCGGTTTGTGATAAACGTCAAGACAAGGTTGGTCTGTGTGATCTTTGTTTACGACAACAACAACACCATCAACAACAGCAACTGTCACCGTGGGATAGACACACTCTTTTAGGTTCTTAAGGTAAAGTGGTTTCATTTGCTTTCTTTAGTAATCATTTTATCATATCTCTCTCTCTCTCTCTCTCTCTCTCTCTCTCTCTCTCTCTCTCTCTCTTCATCTCTCCCTCTTTCTCTCGCTCGCTGTCTTTTCTACCTGTCTCTTTCTCTCTCTCTTATCTTTCAGTCTTTCTCTACAATTTTCTATCTCCCTCTGTCTTCTCTTTCACTTTCTCTTTCATGAGGATTGACGTTTAGATCTCATTCGGTAATCATCATACTATCAAGGTATACAACAAAAACAACAACAACAACAACAACAACAACAACAACAGTGACAACATCAACAACAACAACAACAACAACTAAGTTTAGGTTATAGCCTATTTCACATATTAACCAAAGAGAAAATAGCCACACAGTCCAGTATGGCAGCAGATATGGCTGTACCCGGGTAGTGATATGACAGATAGTGAGTGGAGATATGGCTCGTGGTACGGCTGATAACTGGTATGGCTGATAATGGAGGAGATATGAATGATAGTGGGGAGAGATATTGGCTGATAGTGAATAGTGGTGGTTGGTAGTGTGTGGAGAAAAAGCTGATAGTGGGTAGAGATGTGGCTGATAACGGCAAGAGGTGTGGCTGATAATGGAGGAGATATGATTGATAGTAGGTAGAGATAATTGCTGATAGTGGATAGTGATAGCTGATAGTGTGTGGAGAAATAGCTGATAGTGGGTAGAGATGTGGCTGATAATGAATAGCGATTGGTGATAAAATGTGACTGATAGTGGGTAGAGATATGGCTGATTATAATATGATTGATAGTGGGTAGATATATAGGTGATAGTGGTCGAGATATGGCTGATAATGGGCTGATAATGGTAAGATTATGGCCGATAATGGTAGAAATATGGATGACAGAGCTAGAGATATGGCTGGTGTTGGTAGATATCGCTGATAGTTGCTTAGAAATGCCTGATAGTATATGGAACCAGAACTGCAATTATAGCAGCCAGAGGACATGTTTGAGCACAGGACTAGGATTATGAATACTTACTAATGGAGTGACCCTAATGTCTATGCTACAGTGTGTCGAATAAGTGTTTGTTGTTGTACTTTGCTACAACATTGTGTAAGGTATAGTGTAACAGCGAGTGTGCTTTGCCCCATGAAGCGGAAAACAGTCGTACAGTCGTGTTTTATTCCAAGAGGAGTGCCATGTCTATTCTAGCTTGCTTGCTATTGCGAAAGACATGTGCTTTCGTCTTTTTCGGAAGAGTCATACTTATTCAAGGCTAGACCATCAGCAGGTAGGCGTGGGGCTTCATGGTATGTCCAGTGTTTATTATTTCCATGTCAACAGCAAAGGTATCAGTAGTACCACCAGTGCAAGATCACCCTGTTATGTAAAAAAAATGCCCAATTGGAATATTGAATGTGAGAACTGTCTCTTGTTGAACCAGAGTATAACCAATTAATTCCTTTTCTCATTATCATCTCACCTTATCCTTTTTATGAGGGAAGAAGAGCGGGTTGTAAACGTGGTAATTATGGGATTGAATGGTTGATCGATTGGAATGCACGTAGGAACTCACTCTTTCACACGCTTGTTCCCTCACTCATTCACTCATTCACTCACTCACTCACTCACTCACTCACTCACTCACTCACTCACTCACTCACTCACTCACTCACTGTTCCTCCTCCAGCCACCCATTTACTAAATCACTTCTTTTACTAATCATCTGATAATATGGCAAGGGAATGATGTCATCAATTTGCTTTCTTCCTGCTAATCTTCTAACAGAACAAAAGACAGCCTCGCCCAACCCATAATCATACAGTCTCTCTCTCTGACTGTTCAAGCCTTTTACTTCTCCGTCTTTCTTTGTCTCTTTGTTCTCTTCATCCATGTCTCGTCTCTTCTTCTATGCCTTGAGAAGACACCGAAGCACTCCAGTCCAATTACGCGCGAGAGAGCGCTGCTGTTTGTGAGTACTTATTTCTATGATAATAGGAAGCGTGAGCGTTGGTGCTTTTGATGGCTGACAGGCGCGGCTACTTGTCCTTGGCCAAGATGGTTCCATAATTATGGGCTATAAGTCAGCGTCTTACGGCCTTCCACCAAAGGACTCATAGCAATGACATAAAGGGAGTGACAGTACTCCATAGGTTGGAATTCCCCAGCCACTTCTTCCTTTCGCCGCTTCACATTTTTCTCTTTAAAAATTACCTGTGTGACGTGCTACAAGGAGCCTGCCACATCCAAACCTCCACCCCACTCCCATCTTACAACAAAAAAAAAAATCGCTGTAGATTTAGCACTTTTAGAGATTTGGTTATAAAATTTTGCTGAGAAAGATAATATCCAGTGCAGCGAAGACTAAACATTTCGCAACAGTATGTTAAGTACTGCAAAATCTTTTGGAAAATGAGAATGCATGTCAACATGACAAATGGAGCAGAAAGATGACGAAATCTGATGACCAAAGAGATAGGAAGGAAGAACTGAGGTGATGCTTCTGTGTCAAAACATTTTACGAATGTGCACCAGTTCAAAAGAAAATGGAGAAAAGCAATCGAGACTTGGTCTATACCAACTATATTTTACTCGTGAATTTTTTTTTTTCGAATTGGAAATTGTACGTAAAATAGAAAAGTGGATTTTGCTGGGTTTAACCATTTGAACGGCCATTGGTTGGTTAGTTGGTTGGTTGGTTGGTTGGTTGGCTGGTTGAGTGAGTGAGTGAGTGAGTGAGTGAGTGAGTAGTGAGTGAGTGAGTGAGTGAGTGAGTGAGTGAGTGAGTGAGTGAGTGAGTGAGTAACGGGTGCTTTGATCGGCTGATTTGTTAAACCTGATAAATCTTGTTACAGAATCCTTACGCTTTCATGTTCGGAGATGCTAACTATGTTTATTTTAATGGATCCGCCCTTCAGTTTTGTCCCCTCTGTGTGACATTGGAGACGTAGGGAAACTCAGTTTCCAGAGTCGATTTAGCCGTCAATATTGTCTCAGTTATTCATAGTATGTCTGTAGATAATGTTCTTGCTCAGCTGTTCCTAGATCTAGTATGGGAAACAGGGAGAACTTGTTTTATTTTTATACTATGAGAGTCTGGACGTAGCGGATACGACTACGATTGTATTGTTGTGTGTGTGTGTGTGTGTGTGTGTGTGTGTGTGTGCATCTGTCTGTCTGTCTGTCTGTCTGTCTGTCTGTCTGTCTGTCTGTCTGTCTGTCTGTCTGTCTGTCTGTCTGTCTGTCTGTCTGTCTGTCTGTGTGGAAGCGAATATTCTTGAGTGCGTATGTGTGTACGTTTGTACATATGCCAATAAATATAATATCATTATCATTCAGCCTTTTTTTTTTCATCTTTCATCCTTTTGTATTTTGTGATAATTATGTTGTATATTAAACTCCTCCGAACCAAATTCCTTGTGAATGATTGCTAGAGTGTATCTTATCGAATATGACAACCTCCTGCTGCCAGATCTTAACTCTATTCCAAGTTAGTGTCCAGTGAGACCATAGCGACACAGTGTTTCTGTATTACTGGACAAAACAGCGAGAATTTCCACGGCGTTTCTTGGTCTGCTGATAAAAGCAAACATCCGTACTATTTTCGGATTCGTGGGGGATGGACGAGGCTGTTCGATGGTTTGAATGGGTACTTACATTGCTTTAGCCGCTGGTGAGCTGAGTCATACAAAAGAGTAACAACCAGTTTCTAAATTAGACCACTGCTTTGAGCTAATCAATTCCAGATCTGACTATTGCAAATATCAAGGAAGCTTCACTGTAATGGAGGGTTAGGGTTTATTGCCCACGGCACCGCAATGAACTCTTGCTGAACTCGGAACTCCGGCAAATTTCTTAGCGAATATATGAGGACACTCATGCATAACCTTTAGTTTAGGATTACGAACCAAGGTTAGGGGTATGTTACATAAGAAACGACAAAATCTTGGACAGTGCCTAGACATATTTTAATTTACGAACTTCCTCATGATTATCATGTCAAAAAGGTCGGTTCTCACCCCTGAAAACGTTCGAACACCTTATAGTATTTCGAAATTATTAACATGGCCCCTAAGTAGAATCCAAGTTCATGAGGTATTGTTTTATTCTCCTGCCTTTGAGATTGATTAAGTTCTTATGGCGTGTCACTGTGCACTAGCGGGTCTGATTCATAACTAATGGATAACTTGGTCCTAGTGATTCTACGTTATCATGGCGACGTCTTACGGAGTGCTTAGCTAATGAGGTCATTATCCGCCTAGACTGGGTGCTAGAATTGGATGGTTAAGTACGGTTCAATGATTGTGGCGTTATGAGTTGTCTCTAAGTATCCATCGAGTCCGGTAATTCGATGGGCTTGGGGCTCCATTTATGTGAATAATTCATGTCTCGAGCAATGAAGAAGAAATGAAGAAGAAGGATGTCCAATCAACTCCATTTCATAGCAACCAAGCTTAATGCTGTGCAAAGTCTGTTTAATCGCAAAATTTTTATATTGACAGTGAACAGTATTTTTATATAAAATTCACCGGATAATCAAAGTTTTTTTATTCATATGATTTCACGAATTAGCGGCCTAATCAGCTTCCTCGGAACGTTTTTGAAAGTCCCAAAATACTAATTTTTGCTGCACATATAAAAATCACAGGATAATCGCAATTCTGTATAATGGCACATGTTTACCAAGCTCTCAAGGAGTTCTAGGGGTTGCAGTTATGGGCAATGGATTTGTATCACCACTATCCTGTCCAATAACATGTCTTGAAATCGTTCTTTCCATTGAATTTTGTCATATACTTGTATATTAATCACCACAAGCACTTTTAGTTCCATTTGTGTTGTTGTTGTGCTGTTGTTGTTGTTGTTGTTGTTGTTGTTGTTGTTGTTGTTGTTGTTGTTGTTGTTGTCGTCGTCGTTGTTGTTGTTAGTATCCAGAAGCGCTTGGGGTCCAGTCCTTCAGCTCAGTGCATGTTAAAATGCAGGAGGCCTTCAGTTGGACGGTGCTACTATACTGGTTGTTGGAGATGTCAGGTTCTGGTGGGATAAGTTCAGCTCTAATGTCGTTGACGATTCCAGTCTTGCCCCTATTTAGTTCCTTTATTTATCATTTCCCTATGACAATACCATTAACCCTTTATGGCCCTAGTAGAAAAAAAAAAAGGGAACTGCGTCACTGTGCCAAAAATGTTTTAATATGTAGTGAGTTCATGATCAAAATGGAACACAAAATTCAAAAAAATTATTTGTTCTTATAAATAATATGTTGACTGACTCTTTGACAGGAGTCATTTTTAATACTTTACAGCATATCAATTAAAATTATATAGTCTAGACACTGTATATTCATGTGCCAGACAGATATGGCACAGTGGGTCATAGAGGGTTTTAAATAGATATCTCTGTATTCTGCAGATCATCTGGAAATTCTCACATTGTGATTCTAATGTGGCATCTCTGTGCTCTTTATCGATATTAATAAAACGCTTCAGCCAAATTTGTGTCACAGATTTCTTGAGAACTACGTAACGTAAAAACATGCGGTTTTCACCTAAATTCGTAGAAAAATACACAAAAAGTAACTATACCATGGAGCTATAAATAACATCAGTCCTCTTTATTTTTTAAAAGAATGTGTATAGCAACGAAATACAATCTCCGATAGATCTTTTCAATCAGCCCGATTCGCCAATCGTCCAACTTTTTCATAGAGTCTAATGCCTTTCGGTGCGCTAGGTATTCTTTCCCCGCTAGTGCGTTGCCTGCCTGCCCATTTGTGAAATCGGGTGTTTGTCTTGTCTCATATAAAAATGAGACATGGATATTAATGACGCTACATCTATTCCAAGTTGGATTTTAAATGTGAGAGACACAAGTAGAGAAGCAATCATCCTCAGTGTGTTATAAAGTCACCAGGTCATGGACTGGACTGAAGCACTCACTGCAAAAATTCTATCGATGAAGAGGACAATGTAAGTAAAGTATAATAACAGACACCGTGTAGCTCTAAAGCTCGACTGGATTAGTCCATAAATCAAAAACATCATCGTTCCTCTACTTCTTCTTCTTCTTCTTCGTTTTCTTCTTCTTCTTCTTCTTCTTCTTCTTCTTCTTCTTCTTCTTCTCCTTCTTCTTCTTGTGAGTTGATATCCCTAGTCAGACGTTTCCTGGACTCAGCAAGGTTACTCAACGTCGCTCCCTCCAAGGCTAAACATTTGGGCAGAAACATATTGTTTAAAATTGTTAAGAATGCACCTTGGTATGTGGTTTTATGTACGAGTATAAAAAACACATTGAGGGCTTCGTGTACTGGATTTCCCGAAAGAATCTCTATTTATTTCTAAATCTAAGCTCCTGTAGTTAGGAAAGCCGTTTTTCTGGTTCAGGAATTTTAGCTTAAGGACCCTAGTCTCAGCAGTTTCAGCTTAAAGGGACAGGGGTAATTATTTGCTTCGCAGCCTAAAATGTCAACATTAGTTTGCTTTTTTCTTTCTTTATTTTCAAACATTTCAGCCGCGTACATGTTTTCTTTCGCCTGACAGTTTCTGAGGAAACGGAGCAGAAATGCTCTTGCCATCATTCCTCGTGCTTCGTGAAGTTAAAAAAATGGTCCAGGCAGCTTGAGCATTGCGTCTGCACCAGTCGTCTGCTGGCTTTTCTCTCTCTATGGCTCACTAAGCAAGAGTAATGAGGTGTACTTATGGTGAAAATCCTAACATTCCAGCTGTATTTTCTCAAAACTTTTTAATGATCAGATGGAAGAAAAATGTATGCAGTGTCAAAGTTTCTGAAAAAAAAAATGTGGATTTTTTTGAGGCTGTGAAGAAATAGCCACCCCGGTCCCTTTAAACGTGACGTTAGCTGTTCTAATAAGATATTATAATCTCTCTCATTACCCCCAGACACACCTTTTCTCTCTTCCACCACTCTTGTTCCACCCTTAGAAGAAATCCTTGAACTCCTCACGCTGGAACACGTTGACCATACACTGCACTGAGTTTCAGTGGTTCTCATGTTTTTGTTCTCCATGAACCCTGCGCGTCCAGCTGACACTTACCAGCAGTGTTGTCACAGAAAAGACTTCTCGCCTCTAGCAGACATGGACATCACCTTTTCCCATACACCTTTTCCACTGACATCAGTGAAGCCGAATATTAATCGCTTGGTCACTTCTTAAGACTGTCTTGCTTTGTTACGTGTCCTGTGAAACAATGTAAAGGCAATGGCTTATTCCTGTCGCGGTGGTGCGCTGTATCACTGAATAATTTTAGTAATAACAAGGCGATTCCAGCATGCCCCTGAATAATTCGGACCGCCCTTTTGTTGTTGTTGTTTGTTTTGAAGTTATGTGAGCCAGTCGCTTAAGTTAGTGCGAGATGGTTCGAGAAGATGAGAACGATCATTTATCAGGTTTGTATACCTATGCAGTGTCGCTTAAAATATCAGTGATTGGCTTAGAATCATCGGTCCGATACGCAGCGTGTACTGTCACATTAAGTACAAGTACTAGTCGTGCTGTTTTTTTTAGGTATTGCATACAGAGGCGTATGATCATTAAAGATTTCTGCACTCTTTTGAATTAAGGTATAACCAAGGCACCAAGGTGAAAACCCTCATTCTGTACAAACACTTAAAAAAGACAGAGTAACTCAACCGATCGTCGGGCCATTTCTCTCGAGGTCCATACTGACTATATCAATATTTTTCCAAGTATTGAATAGTTGTTATAAATGTTGTCGATGGCCCTGCCATGCCGGCCCAGAGAGATTGGCTGTGCAAAGGGAGTGAGGTAACTTCGCTTACCAGGCGTGACCCATTGTCACTTCCGTGGCAGCAACGCTTGAGCAACATAGCGACGGCGTGTTAATGACTTGCTCTGAATAGGCAACGGATTTCGTTTTTGAGTCAAAGGACTTGGGGCGTTAATGTAAGAATTAACTGCCCAGTTCAGGAAATAATGATCTCTTCCGGTTCATGGTACCCGTGTATACTCAGTTAATTGTCAGAATAGTTTTATTTAAGCGTGTGTTTATAATCGTAGGCTACAATATCTATTCCGGATACATATGGCCCTGACACCGGTGACTCTGTGGGGTAGGTATTATACTAATGAACCCATTTATTCGAGTTTCTTTCTTCTTTAGATGTCTAATATCTGTTCTCTTCTGTTTCTAGCGTGTGTGCAGATTAAAATCTGTCGTGAAATCTATTTGGTCAAGTCAAAAAGAAAGCAATAGAATTTTATTAGAAAGAGCAAAGCAAATGACACAGTATATAGGTCATTACGATACACGATAGTTTCTGGATTTTTGTCAGTTTCTGTCGATAGCAGCTGCTTGTTTTAGCATCGGAAAGTATGTTAGTGCATGGGTTTGCAGCCAACCATTCTAGGCAGTTTCATTTCACTGGTTCTTCTAATCTCCAAGCTCAGATCTCAAGTATGAGAAGTCAAAACGACGTATTTTACTACTTTCAAGGTAAAGCTGAAAAGTGCCTCAGATAATTATTCTGTTCAGTTTGCCATTACTTTTCATAATTTCTCGTGTCACCGGTTCTCATACTCCATGCCGTAGCTCCGTTTTCTGTTATGGTTCTCTAGAAGCACATCGATGTCGATTGGACAGTTCCTACTACTTATTCCCAGAATCCTATCAGAGGATCCTGCTGGTGCATGAAAGTCTTAGGCTGGATTTCTACTGGTTTCACCCTTTGCATGGCCTTGGTCTCTAGTTGCAGTGCAGTAGACGTATAGTAAGAAAAGATAAAACGTAGAGAAAACCTTGAAACTGCACTGCTGGAAACATCGTCATAACTCATCTTCTATACAGGAATCCTCCAGTCATAATATTATTTTCTGAGCTCTTGTCCTCTTGAAAGTATCTACGAACTTTTGTTGTTGTTGTTGTTTCTGCTGCTGCTGCTGCTACTGTTGTTGTTGTTGTTGTTGTTGTTGTTGTTGTTGTTGTTGTTGTTGTTGTAGTTGTTTTGTTGTTGTTGATGTTGTTGTTGTTGAAAGTGGTAGACGATACCTTGCGATATTATTATAGTGAGATTATTTAATGATTATTAGAAGGATGCATAGCATATCTACTACAGTTTCGCTTAAACTGTCCTAATCTTCGCCAAAGACAATATATTGATCTTTCATATGCAGTCTAGGCAGTATTTTTCTTCGCTTTGCTTCCTATTTCCTACCTGATCGCCTGACCATTGGTTTAACTTTCTTTTTTTCTGCAAGGAGAGCTTGAATAAATGTGAATTAATTCATCAGAGATGGCGGTGTGATGAGGTCTTCCATTAGCTATCATTGTTGTTGTCATCAAAGCTGGCCTCAAGACTAATTACTGGTTGGTGAAACTCAGAGCACCACAGCTAGACTTTACTCTTTTCATTTTATTACTTGCAATCCAATCAGGCCAAATTGTGTATTATTGATTCCATCTCAGATACAAGGGAAGGTGATTATTGGAGCGTTTGATGTGGAGGTATTTATTGATGGGCTCATAGCTCAGTAAATGAATACATTGATCAGACGGTTCATGTACAGGCAACATATCAAAAGCTGGGGCGTTATAAAGGTCTGGCAATAGCCGTGGGCAAGTACATGCAATGCCTTTGTGCTTGCCTGTTCTAATATATCGTCATTGGCAGTTATGAGCTTTGACGAAATTTCGGCACATTTCTTTCTTTGTCATTAACCTCCTTTGTTCACCTTTTCTGAACAGTTTCATTGCCAATGGTGCATTTTTTATTACATTCGTAACTGTGAATCATTAGTCTAATAGTAGACCATAAAATATGGAGAGCCCTATTACACTTTTGCCAAAACAGCTTTTATGTTAACAACTTATGAACTTATGCCCTAGGCATTACGAGGTTGCCCGACTCCAACGGAGGTGTTTCCTTTTGTCAGTACTTTTTTTTTTTTCTCTTTGCTTATTTTTGCTAAACCGTTACTTAGAACTAGGTTTTATGTAGCTGTGTCAGGATAATATATTTAATTTAATTTAATTGTTCTCAATTTCTTTTAGGACAACATTTCTAAGACCATTTAGAGGCATGAGGGAAAATTTCAGCCGTCAGCGGGATATATGAAACAAATAAATCGGTTTTTTGTTTCTCCTGTAAAATTTTCCAAATCGACTCTACGAGGTTTGATTGGCGGGTCGACGATATTATTATCTCAAATTATCTTGACAATTCTATGCGAGTTCTGGCCTACAGTTTCTTTCTCTCTCTCTCAGGCTAGACATTCTGTGAGCAAGAGAATGAACGATCAGGTTAGAACGAATGATCAGGTTACATCTCATGTCTGGTAATTCGACTTTTCTTGTGCTATCAGTGGCATAATCGACAATATTGATTTCTTATTTACGCTGTTTTCCCAAAGGGGCGGGGGGGNNGGGGCGTAGAACAGTCCTGTTAAACGCTATTGCGCTGAGTTATAAGTATCAAACAATGTTCAGGTACCCAACCTTAAACACCTTTTGTTATTGATCAGTTTGGGGCTTTTCAAAGCCTTTGCCACTGAAGGTGAGGAATCGATGTGTTTGCCAAACTGTATTTAATTGAAATAGCGATATTAGCACTCACTACGCCCTCTTATTTACAACGTATCTAAGGCGGTTTCTATTGGCTGAAGATGGGATGAATGACGCTCTTTCATTTCATCTCATCAGGACAAATTTACCGAGTCTAGTTAGAGAAGAGGCTTAATGCACGTAAATGGCTATTGAGAACTCTGGCAGAGATGCCCTCGTTTCTCATACGAGAGATGTCTCGTTTTCCAAACGATTCTGATGCCCCAAACTGTATTGTATATCTCCTGAAGCCTTGTTTGTTTACCCACTCATGGTAAACTTTTTTTGTTGTTTTTTTTATCGTTACAGCCCACCTTTATCACAAAGATCCCCCACCGAGATGAGCTGACAGAATCGATACAATGGGGACTTCATTCACTGCCCAGAATCGGACTGGATATCAGCACAAAGCATACGTTTTCCAAGTGGGATGCTGTATTCTTTTCACTGAGATCACCTAGATCGCGCAAACTACTGCCCAGGCATTTCTTTGTGTAAAGACAAAGGAGGATGTTGTCTTATTCAAACTGGTGCATGTACATGTGCAACGGTGATTAATTTCACATTCGGTAACTAAAGCTTTGAAATTGAGTGGCGCGTTATTTTTGTGAATCACTGGATTAATGTAGATGTCTTATGAGGCAATACGATATAGCTACCATGATGGGAAGATCATAGTGTATTTCATGAGCAGAGTCTGAGAACGGGATTTTACTTGTTGGTGTCATTGGAATCTGCTCACAGCTGGCATAACGTACCGTCCTTTTCTACTCACCCTGGTGACGGTCAGCTGTTATATAGCGAAGCCATTCAGTTAACTTCAGTTACTATTCAGCCACCGAGCCAACCATCTCGACAAACCAACCAACCAACCATCCAACCAACCAACCAACCAACCAACCAACCAACCAACCAACCAACCAGCCAGGCTGTCCGTTTCCCAGCCGGGCAACTAATCAACTGATCAACCGATCAACCTGCCAAGTGACCAGCCAAGCAATCAACCAGTCGGCGAACTGACCAACCAAACAACCAATCGACTGACCAGCCGACGAGCTAGCCAACTTATCGACCAACCAACAAACGAACGGCAAACCAACAAACCAGTTGGGCAGCTGATTTCCAATCAAACGTTCAACCAGCCAGCGAAAAGACCAACAGACAGTTTTTTTTAACCTGCCAATCAGTCAGGTAGCTAAGACAGCTCACCCACATCGCCCACAATGCCAGCCGAAGCCGGCAGGATGGACGGAAATGAGCGGGTTCGGCTTTTGGTCCAGAATGGGAGCGCCAAAGTTCTCGGAGTTCTTCTCTCCGAGATGGGAACCACTGAGGCCAAAAAATTGATCGACGAATGTTATAGGTAGGTCTAAATCAAACTTTCTCTTTCTATGACAGTAACAATAATTATATGTTTTACTCACGCACAACGTGCAATGCATAATAGCACAACAGCTCATCCTAAATCGACTAAAAAAGCGTCATGTCAAATGAAATGTTACCACAATGGTCAATACAACCCTGCCCCTCCTCCCCTTTTTTAGGCAATACTGATATAATCGCGCATCACAAAGAACTTTTGAGATGATGTGCAATTTGAAAATAATACAAAGTGGGCAAAGTGGCCTGGTGTCCATTTCATTCGAAACTAGAGCAGAAACCGCATACCATAGTTATAATCATTTACAAAATTTTACTACAAACTTCAGCAATGCTAGCGTAGACCTGCATATTTAAACAACTCCACCCCTTGGAGGTTGGGTGCTTTTAGGTGAATGCTCAACGCCCACCAATATACATGAGTACATAGGCGGAGACCCATAGGCGTGTATCGTTACCTTCATCTGGACTATTTTCTCTTTCCAGAAACGAAGCAGAGCCCGGGCTGGTCCTGTGTGCCAAGAGAGCCGGAAGTGGCCGTACCAAGAGGGAGGAGGAGTACGCAAACTGTTGTGACGTGTTACTCAGATTTGGGGCAGACCCCAATCAAACTGATGCCTTGGTATGTCTAAGTGACCTCATTCCTTCCTTTTTGTATACAGTAGACCCTCGATATA
>JAWQUT010000134.1:1709984-1723160 GCA_033807755.1 Ellobium chinense | reverse complement strand
CCCCCCCCGATGTAGACATTTAAGTTTCAAATTTCAAGTTTATTTATCTAGGCGTAAGCCAGCCACATCCATTGTAATGTCACATCAATACAAAAGAACAAATGAAAAGGTGTGAGTACTTCTCAAATTTATTGTCTCTGGTGAACGCTTGTTTATTATCATAGCTCATGCACAATAATTTCATCTAACGCCCACCTCTAACCCACCATGCCCACCTCTTAAGGATCCATTTGCCACGCCTCTGTCTCTCCATCCTGTTCCTCCTCAACTACCCTGAGCTTTACTTCTAATTTTATCATCGTTAGTGGATTTCATCTAGCTCCCTCTAAAAGCCCCTGTGCCTAGCCACTGAATACATCAGTGCGATGCAATAATAACAATAATTATGACAATAAATTTATTAGCTCAGTTATACACAACATACATATGAGCAAACGATAATATTGATAAAGCATAGCAATTACAATACAACGAGAATAAGATTCAGCGGCGCAAAATAAAAAAAAATAAGAAACATACAAAGGGCACGCACACACTTTTGAGCTATGATTTTACACGAGACGCCTTTGCCTTTCCCTCCAGCCCTCTCCCCCTGCACTCACTTCTCTTCATTTTTTATTATCTCTAGGAAACGCTGCTTTATCATCAATCATGTGAAATAGTTTCATCAATATTCTTGCGGTTACAAGCGACAGGAAGCAAGCAGAGGTGAACTCTTCGGCCTCTTGTTGACATTTGGCGGTAGCTGATTGGTTGATAATGGCCCTGCATGTTGTGATAAACGCTTTGTTTACATTCCATTTGATCAACGACAGCTTTGAACGTCTGTTTGCACTGATTCTGCGCAGAGGCTGCAATGTGTGTGTGTATTGCAAATAGTCCCGCGTTGATGTATAGACTCGTATTCCGCAAATTAGGTTAAATGCATACTTTGATATCATCATTTTTATTCAGAATTTCAGGAATTTTCTGATCAAAGTATCTGAATTCATGAGCGAGATGAAAAATTTAAGCACGTAACAACTTGAAGAAGAATTAGGTCACTTCACTGCGGTAAAAAAGCTGCACGCAATCATGTTTGTCTCGGACATTCTTTCGTGTGAATTACGTCCTTATACGTCAAAAGGCAGGAAATATGATTCGTGGACACTAAGCGTAAACTAAACAGACCCCCTCTTTACCTCTTGCAGTACTTTATACATCGATATTATTCCAGATCGATACTGTACATTGACACAGAGGGAAAATGATAATGAAATGTGCGGTCGATGTATGTAAATTCCTGCAGGCGCTTGACAAAGGACCGGCCTGACGCAGCTAAACGTTCGATTACACTTTTCCAGAAAAATCGATACTTCCTCGACAAAACGCTCACGGCACAGCACCAGCGTACCTGGAGTGGTCTTAATGCACGTAAGAAAGATTGCTTTAGTCTGCGTTGCGTAATGCTTGGAGAAAGCAAGTTTATTATTGAAAGTGGTATGTTTTAAAATGGAAAATTCGAACTCTTGAAGTTCGCTAGCACCGGCAGTGCCTTATTGGCATCTGACATGTCCTTCCTCTTATAAGTTATTCTTTCATTTTGAAATTAACATTCACTATCCCACCCGATCCTTCTGCTTCTTATGCACACATAATATGTATTTGGTCAAGACTTAGTTTCTCCGCCAATGTGACGTTTGTGAACGTGTGACAGATGGACGTGTGTGTGTGCTTGTCTGCAAGAGAGAGAGAGAGAGAGAGAGAGAGAGAGAGAGAGAGAGAAAGAAAGAAAGAGAGAGAGAGAGAGGGAGAGAGAGAGAGAGGGAGAGGGAGAGAGAGAGTAAGAGAGATAGGGGAACAGAGAGAGAGAGAGAAAGAAAGAGAGAGAGATATGAAGAGAAGGGTGATTATTGAGAGGATAAATTAATTTGTAAATCTTTCAATGTAGTAAGCGCTCAAATGCTTGGTATAAAATACACAAGACAACGCCTCACTTTTCTGGCTCAGATGTGGTTACACAGAGAAAGGCTTAGTCTGTTATGACGCCCCTCTCTCACCTCTCCCCCCGTAAGTGACCGAGCGTTTGTAGGTTTTAGCAAAGAAAAGGGGGGAGGAATTTGGATTAAATTACGGCGAAATCGAGAACTTCGTCTCCTTATGTGACCCTCATCCCGTAATAATTATCATGGTACTTATAACAGTGCGGGGAATAGGGTGGGGTTAGCGAAGAGCCTCAAACCCATAGTTCACAATTATTAGGATGATGGGGCTTTGTTACCCTTTCTTTACTTTAGTGGAGATGAAATAGTATATGAATTTAGCGTCATGAGGAAAAATTGTCTTGTTGAGTTTAGATCAGTCATGTGAATGTTGCGAAAGATGCGTAATTAACACTGAAAAATATGGAAAGTCTTATCTACATAATATTTATTTCGTAATGAGCATGTCAAGTATGCGGTTTTTTTCAAAATGGTTAATTGGATGCTGAATGTAATTTTCTGGCAAGATGAAAATTGGAAAATGTAGTAGTTTTTCTGACGTGTGCATTTATTGTTAACCTTTTTGCCCTTTCTAATTGTGTCCGCATGTCTATTAGAATTTATCTGTTCGTGTGGTTGCTTGTTTGTTTGTCTGTTTATTTGTTTGGCTGGTTGGTTGGTTGGTTGGTTGGTTGGTTGGTTGGGTGGTTGGTTGGTTGGTTTGTCGGATGGTTGGTTGGTTGGTTGGTCGGTTGGTTTTTGGTTTGTTTGTTAGTTGGTTTGTTTGTTTGTTAGCGTAATTTGTTTGTTTGTTTGTTTGTTCGCGTGAGACAATTAGCCTAGCCAAGACAAAGAATTCTTGGTTTACATATCGTGTGTAGAGGAGACGGAGTATTAATGGGCACAGTGGTTATCAAGAGCGAAGAGAGCGGTCTGACACTCATTATCTATACAAAGTAAGGACATGAGAGATTGGTGGGTGCAGCGGCTCAACCAAGTGGAAGGAACACCCCGTTGTTCAAATCTGGAGAAAGAGAGGAAGAGAGAGAGACAGAGAAAGAGAGATCCCTCTCGATCCTCTCCTTCCCCCCTCCAACCTCTTTCCAGACCTTCGCTTTTTACTCACGCCCCAGACACAATGACGTCATGGTGGCTGTTACAAGCGGTCATTACCCTGTATTTCAAACTGTCATCTGACAAATTTTCACCTCCCAATCCACTCAAGTAATGAGATGCCGCGTGCCTTTTCTGATCTTTGAGCCGCTTATGGTAACAGAGGCTCCATATCTTAATGAACTTCATATCCAGAGGAATGTAATGTAACATTCCGATGAGAGAGACAAAAAAAAAAAAACGAATTTAATTTCCTATATTATAACAGTGTGGCTTAGTAGTTATGGCGTTGGATGCATGATCAAGGGGTCTTGGGGTTCAATTCCTGTCGTGATTAAGATGTGCGTGCTCTGGGAAGGCATATCATTGGCATGTTCCCTTAGTCCATCAGTACGTACAATGGTACCTAGGTATAAGTGGCGATAACAATATCTGGCAAATTTTAGTAATCACCGCCTGTATTATAGTAGCGGTACTATCTCCCGAGCATATTGAAAATGTAACTGTGAAATTTGATCTGACATGGTTAAAATAATTTTAAACAAATTGAAAGGTGGCCATTGCCTGGACAGGAGACATAAATATTCTTCTTATTATTATTATTACTTTTATCATTATTATTACTAGGTACAAGCTAACGCTATGCACTGGTAGGTATAAAATATGTAAAAATTGTAAGGCGAAGACTGGGTATGAATCATGGAGTCCTAGCAGTCTTCAGTGAAATCACATTCTCTGTTTCAATAATGCAAGATCAACACAAGCTAAAAGAGCCTGGTCAGAACATGGTCCTCTGTGTCTCTCTTATCACTTCTTCTTTGCCCCCTTCCCTAGAAAATTCGCGCTGATTCCGGCTGGCAGGCCTGTGTATCAGAATGCCTAGCCCCTCCCCTTCCTTCTTAAACACTATGGGCGGCACTTTCGACCCACCTAATTAAGATAAACAATCGGTTTCCCTGACCTTTCGCATGTAAGCAGGCAGCCGAGACATGGGCATGTCACGAATCAGAGATCAGATGATCTTGAAAGCCACTTGGGCTGGAAATATATAATAAAGGCTAGAAAATGAACGATGTATCTGACACTAATATAAACTCAAAACTGTGCATCTTCTGCCCTTAAGAAAATTTTTGTTCCGAAATGTCAGGTTTGTTCATGGCGAAACAGTGGCGTATGATATGTATCAAAAGGAAGCCTCAACAATCTTATAATAATTCAGATTGTAATTATTATATTAAATTTATGTAGAAATTATCGTCTTGCCCAAGAGTGAGACCGGTTAAGTTGTTGAACCCACAGCAAGACATGATACAGAATGGCTTGAAAAACAAACGCGTCTACTTTTTGTAAGCTCTTTACGTGGAACTATCCATGTCAGCTATTTCATTTTGAATTGTCTTCGATCATCTATCTTGTCTCCAGAGCAACGCATGTGACAGACATGAAGGCCATTGGTCTATCCCTGGATGACAGATTGATAATCTACCTACTTTTATTACATACTGCTCAGTGGCGTTAAAATAAAACTTGAGAGTTGTCACCTCACACACACTGAAAGTCGATACCTTCTAGACGCCCCTTCTCATAGAAACCAAGCTTCCACTTATGACAAATATTGACCTTATGACTACCCCTCTCACCATAATGTCCCTTCCTCAATAAGTACCCAGGAGATACGCCTTTGGAACCAGCAGTACCAATAAAATAACATGTGGTGACTTGAGCCTCTCCCGGATGGTGACCCTATTTCTTTTTGTGGGTGGTTGGAAATTGTGTGCTTTTACCGGACTATAATTGACAGGTAGTGTCACAAATAAACGCCATGGTAGAATTCTGCCCTTCGATTGCAATGATTAAACTGCTGTGAGGTTATTGACCTCCTTGGTTTGGCTTAAAGCCCAACAATAAAAGAAAAACTTGAAACTTGAAGCTTGAAGCTCTAACAGAGGGTTCCGTTTTTTACATACAATAAAGCATTAAAATTTTACTGAACTCGGAACTTCGGCAATCTTCGTAGGCAATATTCTTGGGTATTCTTAGAGCTTGTTTTTAGGGTTGAGGACAAGGTTAAAGGTAGGGTTAAGGAAGAAAAGCAAACTTGGAATAATTCCTCGACAGTAGCATTGTTAAGAAATTTTCTCATATGTGCTTTCTCTCATCTAATCTTGCCCCTAACCCTAAACAGTCAGATGTATGCGCAGCCAGTGTCAGGCACCGCATACATCTGACTGTTTGACGTCACGGGGATAAATAAAGTATCTTATCATATCTTATCTTATCTTATCTTATATCGTGGGACTCTCCTAAGGAGCTATACTGATGGTTAGGGACATGGTTATGTTTTGGAAGGCCGGCAAGATCTAATCCACGGGACTGATACGTGCGTTTCCTCTGTGCCTAATCTGTAGTGGACCCATATATTCCCTGTGAGCGACTTCCAGAAAAAAGTTTTTATGTGGTTGCTTTCGAAGACCTTATAAGGTCCCATATGAATGTGTTTGCAAAGGGAGGGAGGGAGACAAATAGATAGATAGATAGATAGATAGATAGATAGATAGATAGATAGATAGATAGATAGATAGATAGATAGATAGATAGATAGGGGGGGGGATATAAACAGAACTGAAATTATCAAACTTTCACAGTGGTTTCAAAGACGTGTCTTTATGTTATCAGCCATTTCTATGGAATTGCCCTGTTCTTAATCTGGTCTGTTTCCTGTATTGACAGCTCATCAACAGACATGACGAGACTGGCGTGACACCGGTGCTGACAGCAGTGCAGAAAAATGACGCCAACCTCTTGGAAGTGCTGGTGACGTCAGGTGGTGACGTCAATATCCAGGAGAGGACCTCAAGGCGAACGGCCCTCCACTACGCTCTCTATCTGAAGAAGAAGGAGCTCTTCGAATATTTGCTCAAGTAAGTGTTAGGCCTGAATGTTTGTTCCAACTCTTTAAATACTTGCTCGGGCGTGCGAAGGCATTTCACAGTGGAATCTTAGATTAGTAATGTGCAATTCTGGCACATCCAGTCTTTGCTTCCATAAACGGCCAGGGATACAACTCATACAGTTAGGTTATGTCAAGGAAAAAGAGCTCAAGACTGCGTTTGTTTGGTCGCAGCGGATGTATAATAGGGGCAGTTCTTTCATAATGTAGGCGGTCCTAGACAAAGGAAGGCCAAGATGGCTAGACTAATGCGGTAGAGCTAGAAAATAATGCGCTGACTTGCGAATGATGTTTGCTATACTCATATCTTTGCCTCGTTGATTCTTGCATATCCTCCGCCGACACAAGACAGTTGATAAAAAATTCCACTAGCTAATCTGAAACCAATCGTAGATGGTCCGCCATTTTGCCGAGTTCATTTTTTTTTTTTGGTGTGTGCAAAACAAATGCACTGTCTCTAAAAGTGCTTACACTTCTTCTCTGTGACTAGTGCGTGGTAATGAAAAAACATACCCCAAGAGTTCTAAGTATTGTTTTTAGCGACAGTGAAGACTAATAGCCCGCTAGATAGCAAGGAGCGCAAAACATGCATGTCCGGAGGAAGTGGCTGTATGACAATATTATGACGCCACCCACATGACATCACGTCCTTACAACCTGTTAGAATGCAGTATTTTGCAGTATTTTTCTTACTCTCCTGACTGTTGCTTGACGTGGTAAAACGGCAGATGTGCCTGTTCTAGAAGGTAATCAGTTGTGGGAGCGACCTCACTGGATGAAATATTGTGACGGCAAGGCACGGTGTACTTATCTATGGACCTGCTTGTTACGAGTGATTGCGCATGTTCCCTGAAGCTATAGGATTGCTGTCCAACGGTTAGCTCGAGCGATTGGGTCCAACACTGAGGTCGAGGACTTAGAAGCTAGTCTAGAGCTAAATATCAAGAACTAAATGAATTAAACAGGATTTAACATTCACGCTAATATAATGTGACGCGGGGGGCTGTGTGTAAGTCATGTTGTCTTTCAGAGACGGCTGTGAAACTCTGAGCGTGTGGGTAGTGCGATAATTTGTAGTTGTGGCATTAACACGATGAGCTCGCAACTCCGGTAAACCGGTAGCGCTAGTATTTTCTTATAATATGAGGTCAGGCAGGCATCTTATGCTTCATGTGTGTGGTGTCAAATTGTTGTCATCCGTGAAGTATTCGTTTCCAGAATCCTCTTTTGAACCTGTCCCGTTTTGCACATAAAAAAATACAAACAAACGCTCAGGAGCCCAGGCAGAGGGTTAATTTAGAGTCAGGTGGTCAGGGCTTAAAGGGTTAAGAGATAAGAATGGATCTACTTCAAATGTCAGTGTAACAAACTAATTCAGCATGATGTAACAGAAAGCTATTTTCAAGTTCAGACCTCCTATAGACACTTATGGCAGAGGTGGGTATGTTCATGTGGTATTTCGTTATATTACGACCACGATATGTTGCACGATATAAGCAAGATATGAAATGCACATAATTATCCTTTTAGTTTGTAATACTCAATATGATCGTAACACCCGGAAGTATGCATTTCTTCCTCTGCCATCACGGTTTGTAGGAGATCGAGGTTGGAATGTAAAAATTTTCTATTACATTTTTACCCCCAAAAATTGACATTTTTAAACATTTCTGTGCGTTTCTCAGGGACACTTTGTCGTTTAAAGGTATGTTTGTAATTTGATTGTCAGGATGGAACAAGCAAAAAAAAAAGAATAAAAAATCCCCGGGGTGGGGGATATAACACTTCAATTACAACTGAATGTATCGGCGCTGTCTGGGAAGGGAAGGGAAAGGGGAGAGAGGAGAGAACCAAATTTACACTCAAAGGATTTTTTTATTATGCATGTGTCTCTTTTCACCTCCTTCTCTCTCTCTCTCTCTCTCTCTTTCTCTCTCTCTTTCTCTCTCTCTCTCTCTCTCTCTCTTCTCATTCTCTCTCTCTCTCTCTCTCCTTCCCCTCCAGGCATAACAATACCTGTGGTTCTCGAGTTCCCGCCAATGAATACTTCCGCGAACACTAATTGTGATGACGTCATCCTTTATCTACATGACCGTGGGTCGGAATTCGAACCCACGACTTTTGATCTTGAGTCTAGCGCCGTAACCATTCGGCCAAACTGCTCCATAGTTCCTGCGCCATATATTCTAGTCTGCACAGATTTTTACACAAACGTGATTTATGTCTGTCTGGATTCCTCATGCATCATTTAATCTTTCATAGTTCAGACAACCATGCATGATTTAGATTAATGTGATTTGTTTATACAAAAGCCTCAGTCATGCACAGTCATTGCATTGCAGAGAATTCACAAGCTCAGAAAAAAAACAAAACTCATGCGTAATTGGGAGAGATGTCAAGACCAGTCAAAGCCAGTTTTAACCAGTGCCGCCTGTATAAAAAGATCGGACAGTGGTAAAAGTGTCCCTGGAAATGAAATTAACCTTTCGCTTAATTAACTTTGGTCTAATTGATGATACCGGCTTATTGTCCCCCTAATTCCACCGGGTATTTCGAGACAAACCACATTATTGCTTTATATCACTGCTGACGAACTGCAGACGATTCCGTTTTATCCCAGTCCTTTTAATCGAAGAGTTTGCCAAATCACAACGCATTCCAGTGACCGTGTGCATAATCTTTACGTCAGTTAACGCACTGCGGTAACCACAGGAAACTCCCAAAACATTAGTAGTGTTCACTGTGGTTAACGCCGTTAATAAAAGTATCGATAATGCATACTGCCACAGGTGACTTAACAGAGTATCGCCCTGTCAAAATCATTCTGAAAGTTTTTGGATGATCGCACCTTTGTCCATACAGACAAGCCAAACTAAGATACTACTCTTGCTGAATCTAAACTCATGGGTAAACTGGGGTGGGGAATAAACTATAACGTTGTCTTACAAAAGGGTTTATCTCTGCCCTATCTGTTTTTGAGTGGTTCTGTTTGAATGTAGCTCTTCGTTTTAACAAAATTCTCATCTAATTTCTATTACTTTATTAAAGACATTTGCAGTTTCACATGAATATTTTGTTAAAAGACGAGTGTAAACATGTAGATTAGTAATATGCCAATAAATTTTTTAAAAATTCAGCAGGAAAACCAGCATATAAGCCCTTGTTAGAACCGAGGTGATAGAGGGATTTATAGCTTGCAGGAGCCAAATTATGAAAGCCTCTTTGAGCCATTTAATAAAATTTTCCTCTCGAACCACAGGAACATTCCGAGATGCCCAAGGCTAGTCTGCAAGTCTGGTGCCACCACTATGCTCAAATTAAATACTGTACTGTTTACAGTGGGGGTCCTTCATTTAGATTTTTCACAATTTTAATTTAGATGAAAAGGGGTCAAAATTTGACCTTCTTTTGCAGACTACATGCCCGCACAAACGGAATCCTCTAAAGTCGCTGGGAAACACTGCCTGCAACGTTGTTGTTGTTTTACAAATTCAGGACTGAATATCACCACTTTTGCGATGTGGTTTCATGTTATACGTTTATTTCTGCACAGTCTGTTCAAAGGACAGATTTTATACTCTACTATCATTGACTCTGATAGTCCAATTATTTTATTTTTTTACCTTTTATATCCATGCATCCTTTAGCCAAACTTCCACGTTTATGCGAATAGAACAATCGCTCAAGGGAATATTAGCTACAACCCGAAAAAAAGAATGTTTTTTTTCTTGTCTGTGATCTCCCAAAGATTTATGATTAAGCTCGAGTTGGCTGCACCAGGGTAAAGCATTAATTTAAATCAAATGTCACAACTGTGAATAGGTTATTGTTTATACAATGGACGTGGCTGCTTTTCTAATCTGCATTTCTAATTAGCGAATTCCATTACTTCTGAGTTGCAAGTAACACGGCACAGGAAATTAGGATAAAAAAAGTATGGTGGGGATGATTGGAATGAAAGGCAGAGATCTCTAGGTTGGTCAGATTAGTGGGGTGGATGGGAGAGAGAGAGAGAGAGAGAGAGAGAGAGAGGTTGATTTTCATGATAAAGTTGATTGTGTGTTGTAACCATGGAGACTTAGCAAGCTTTTACTGGCATAGAAATGGCGACCGCACCACAATCTAGGTAAGTTCCGTTTTGCACTGTAGGCTTATCGTTCTATATTAATGTTATGAGAAAACAGTTCCTGTAATCGCTATACTTTCGTGGTTTTATTGTTTGGATCAAACGCACTGGCTAAAATTTGGGGTAAACCGTTTTTATAGCAAATAAAATTCTTAGTTCATTTCATTCAACTTTTGACGGGCCCCTACATTGTCTTGCCTTGCCATTATTTTCCCGTCGAGCAGTCAAATTTTCGTTTTCCAGTCTGTAAAAGCTAAACATAGACTATGTCTATGTCAATTTCGGCATTAAGAACGGTTCATGGCAAGACTTGTCACTTGTTACTTGTTACTTGTTGCCAGAAACATCATCACTGCACTCACAACATGTCCATTAGTGCTCCGTTCTCCATATTATAAGCTTCCCCAAAGACTACTTGCTTATTGTGCTGGTTGTCATCTGACTGAAGACTGCTCTGTTCCTTTTAGCAAGCTGCATTATCTTCCACTTCCTAGTCTGGCACTAGGCTAAGTGGCACACTGGCTTTTATACAGCTTCCGTAATTATGGAGAGGAAAATGCGTTTAAGAGTAGAAATAAATGTCAAAGAGATAAAGAGATTACATTGACATTCTCATTGTATTCTGTCTTTTAAATCCACTGCCGTTAAAGATGTTATTAGTTCCTCCTGAACGAATGTCACTCGCCCACTGGGTAAATGTTTATCTTGATCATAGTGAACATTGCAAACATCAGAAGGGATATCAGTGACAAACACTGCCTTGATACAGTTGTAGATAACTGTAAACCTCATTTAAACATTTTCCACCGCAAAACGATAAAAAGTCGCCTCCATTCCGCATGATCACCTACACCACTCAACCATACATGATTATAACCATTACCAAGTAGGTTATCTCATGTAAAGCTCAGACCAGTGAGATCGCCACAATTATACCACTGCACCTCGAAGATTTCTGTGCACCCAAACTGATTCACAATCAGACTACAATTAAAGTGAATTTTATATAGCAACTATGCATTTCACAGCCATCGACACCCGAGAAATCTGGGTTGCTTTGGCTTGATCCCAGAAATTTGACAATATGTGAAGCCACACCCCTTCCTTATGTTCTGTAGGCAGTCTTTAGCGAAAGGTGCTTTTAGTTGCTGTGCGCCAGTCACAGTGAGGAAGCTTGCAAACCTTTTAGAGGTCTGTGTTGCATTTCGCACAAAACCGGCTGAAAAAGCTCGGCATCATGGCGGAAACCATCTACAGTATCAAATTTGTTAGGGGAACATCTTATGAACGGCTTTGTGTCGTAGGAGGATGTGTCCAGAATCAACGTTGAATGAAGCAAAGACATAGGTATAGGAAACGCCATTTGCAAGTCAGTGCATTGTTTCCTGTCTCTTCCGCATTGGTCGCAGCCATCTTGCTTTGCCTGAAACTGATACTTCCTTTGCTAGGGAATGGGTGTGACTTCCAAGTTTGTCAAATTGCAGGAACCAAACAAACGTTGCTCTGGCATGCCATCATTTATGTCAGTGTCGAGGCTGCACCGCGGCCTTCATTTGTCTGTTCACAGTGGCTTTAAAAAATATTTTAAACATTCAATTCTTCTTTGTAAGTTCGTGTAGCCTCTGATTGTTTTGAAATTAGCTGAAGTGAAAGTTGCTTCCCTTCATGAGCTCAGGAGTCGAAATTCCAAAGTCACATGCTTTGCTGTCTGTCATAACTCTGCTCTGTATGAGAAATTTGTTGTTTAGTGTTAGTCTAAGCATGGCCATCCTTTTCAAATAATGGATGCTATTGCTAGTGCAAATAAACTAGTTCGCTTAATCCTCTGAGAGTGAAAGAGTTTGGATGGGGAGGGGAGGACCAAAGGATTCCACCACCTCTGTTGATTCGCTCTGACATCCATTCCTCCGAGAAAAGGCAACTCCACTTTATCACAACATTTTAAAAATTACGGACTTTATCTCCTGAGGAAATGCGATTAAGCAGAGAGGACTGCAAGTTATCTGATACCACTCCTGTAATCTCATAGTTTTTGGGTTGTTTTTTTTTGGTGGAAGAGGAGGGGGATTAGGAGAGGAAGGAGAAGCCAAGTGACAAAGATAGACATGAGAAAGAATTCAAGGGACATAACCTTAAAGAAATGATATAACCCTGGGACTCTTTCTACACCACGGATTACCTCTCTTTCAGTAACGGTGCTGATTTAACCAAGACTGACCATCGCGGGACGAACATTGTTCACCGGTGCTGTGCCATCACCGAGCCCTCCTTCCTGCAACTTGTGCTGGCACGAGACGGCCCTGACAGCAAGAAAGCCCTAAGGATGGAGGACAGCGAGGGGGCCACCCCTGTGATCGTGGCCTGCCAGAACGGGAACATAGAACAACTACGCATGTTGGTCGAGGCAGGGGTGAGTAGACACTTTGCACGAGAGAGGTTGCGCATTAACGATGAGATTTTTGTTACCACCGTTACTGCATCAGTGCTGAATGCACTTCTAGTAGCGTTCAACATGTAGAGTTACTTGAGAGCTTAGGCATTAATGTAGGGAAATTTTACTATCATAAGAATTACATTAACCCTGCATGTTGAACGCTACTATGAGCGTCATTTTATTATATTTACATAGTAGAATTAGCCAGACATTGAGAGACAAGATAACAGACAAATAATATATCTAGACAGATAGACGTGTAGGTCGATAGATAAAATGAGGAGATAGGTAACTAGAGAGGCAAGTAAATAGTAATGAGCAAGAGTATGAGGAAAAGAGAGATCTTTAAGTGCCAGTCTAATGAAAACCTTTAGAGGACAGGTTCTCTCCCTTGTGAAACACCATTCTCAGGAGCCTACAGAATGCTTGGTAATGATTCAACATAATATTGTTTTGTTCTCATCCTTATGAAGGCCCCAGTTGCTAACAAAGATAAGTTCCGGAGATGCGCATTACATCATTGTGTTGAAAACACAGATACGGAGTGTGCCGAGTATCTGCTTCGGGCCGTTCCATCACTGCTGACCTGTGC
>JAWQUT010000134.1:1694984-1704984 GCA_033807755.1 Ellobium chinense | reverse complement strand
TTTGCTTTACTCTAAATGTCCTGTCGAGGGGCAATGACAATCCTATTCCTTAAACTTCTGTTTTATTTCTTTCTTTCTGTCTTTCTTTCTTTCTGTCTTTCTTTCTTTCTGTTTTTTTTTCTTTCTTTCCTCCACTAAGTACTTAATAGCTCTATTCTTCTTACTGTCATTTTTTTTAAAAAACAACCTCAACGTACGTCCTGCATATTTTGCTAACTTAACAGGAAATATTTATTTTTTTACAGTCAAAGAGTTCCTTAGCCATGAATATTTTGGGTCATACGTAAAGTCATTTGTTCATAAATCTGCTATTTTCAGTTAATAATAGTACACATTGAATTAGATCATCAAATTCGCCTCGAACGCTTATGCAAAACTGACATTTTCACTATCTTTTCCCATCTTCCTGTGTAGAAAAATTGATTGGATGTGAGGAGGGCTAATAATAATGATGGATGTGCAGGCTGGAAATAACCTTGAAAGCTGGATCAAGTCTTGAATGCTAGAAATAGGTATAGAACAGGAAGATAGCAACTTTTCATGTAAATATGAAGTATCAGCAGGGCCGTACCTGACCCTCTCCAAGGAGCATCGAACAAGGCACTGTCTGGAGATTGGAGACTTGTTTGGTTTTTTTTTGTTTGTTTCTTTTTTTATTCAAATTGGTATCTCATACTGACTGTCATGGCAGAAGCAGGCATGTGCATTTGGCATTTTGTAATGTTACGATCATGTTGCGCGTGATGTGAAATTCACATCTGATTCTAGTTTGTAATTTGCAATATGACCGTAACGCTAGAAAATGTCACATAAACATGACCACCTCTGCAATAAAAAATCCGTAGGCGATCCTAACTTGAAGGAAGACTTTCACTCTCTGTGATTTTTTTTCTTTTGCCTCCGGTTGAACCTCGCCTGCTCCTCTTAAGCTTGGAGTCTTCTAACATCATAACATTATTCACTCCATTCCCCTTACCCCACCCCCACCCCCACAGCCCTCTTCCCAGCTGATACTACGTCCCTGGAGAAAAACCACTGGTCTTTTTAGAGCGTCGCAAGTGATTCTAACTTTAGTTATCCGATATAGCACTTTTGCTCTCAAACGACCCACTGAACTTTAAAATGGAAGCTTAGATACGCGAATTAGATCTGAAGAGCAGGATTTCATAAATCTTTGGAAGAAATGAATCTGCACTTTTAGAAACACAAGCTGTAATTATTGAATCCTACATGCGAATACCGAGAATAGCCTCCTAGACCGTCGGATGAAACTGAAACGTAGATTTATAACAGCAGCGTGGATAAGAAGGGGCGCTGGGGAACTTCTACCCCATGCCCACAAGAAAACATCACCCTCCTCCTCAGAATGAGCTCTTCAGACCCGAGCTGCCGCTTATGATTGACTGATGTGACTGATATTGTGCTTCTTCGCATCTCCTCACGAGCAAGGTGCAATTTGCGATTAAAAGACGATGCCATTAATCTGTTACCTTCTTAATATAAAAGACTGAAGGTATTGTGTTTTCTGATACATACTGTAAGCAGAACTTGCCATTACAAGGACTGTGATTACACGAAGTCAAGTGTATTTCAATTAAGTAAGCGTTGGCTTCATTACTGGGATACGATAAGCTTCCAGAGTATGCTTCAGTTACGCCATAAGCGGGGAGTTTTGACGAACGTTCGCGACAGAATGTAGGCCTCCGGGACTTTATAATAATGTTAGATCGATAATTGCTATCTTGGTGCCACCCTACGTGATAGGTTAAAACTGTATTAAATCCCTATCGACTCTCTCTTAAGTTTAAATTAAATTCATGAAATGGAGAGGATATTTGGTCCTGCCGTAATTCGGCGGTTCATAGATTTGATAGACAAAATAGGAAACGTGACGAGCCATGACGTGTGTTAATGCCAGACCTTTCACTCATGTACGCTTGTTTTATACGAGGTGTGATTCAAAAGTTCTGAGACTTCTTCTGTATGAATAAAGACAACTTAATCACTTGTGTTCACTAAAATGTCCATGTCTAGGGCGTACTGGTTCGTGAAATATAGGAAAACGTTTTAGATTGAAGCTCTCCAATAGGGCTTCTTGCTTGTTTAAGTCTTTGATATATTCGTGGTCGATCAGCTGGGAACAGGGCCACTTCCCTTCCTCATGTGGATATCAAGGGGGTGCATTTCTGCTGAAATTAAACATGCTTGAAAGAAGGTGCAGAACTTCAGCACTGAGCACACAACACTCTGACCGGGTAAGCTTATAGTTACAATTGGGATAGGCGANGGGGGGGGGGGGGGGGGGGGGGGGGGGGGGTTCAGTGAGGAAGTACAAAGTACAAAGGGAAACCTCATTAACACGAATGTAAGAGGGATAATTCTGTAATTTCGAATTTGAGAGGTGTTGCAATTAATGGATAAACATCAATGCTTGAAAAAAGACAAGGTACTGGAGACTAGAGCGAGTATCGAGTTCTTCTGTGATGAAACAGGTGAATTTCAAGCCATTTCTCATATCATTATACTAGTGCTACCATAGTAATAATGTGTATACACTAAATGTGAAATCTTAGAACTTCTCGATCGCACCTCGTATGTCTTGTGTCTGTGCGGCTGTTACTGTATGTGTGTGTCTTTTCCTTACCGCTGCAGCCCTTATGAATAATATATTTTCCTTCACTGAGAGCGCAGTCTGAACTATCAGTCGTTCAATGAGAAGCATTCCAACGTTTGTGTGGGGCTTTTTTTCCCTTTACGTAACTTTCATTGCATATTCTGTCACAGTGAAGTGTCTTATGTTTACATAAATTTGTTTTTGCAACGGTTTATTATATTTACCTTGAGCTGTATGTTTCTCTGTGTCTATACATAGTAACTGGATCTCGACAACTCAAGTCTCAGGTTTTCTAAGTTTACTTGTGCTGTATTGCGTAAGTTCATGTGCATAGTGGAAACTTGTTGTGGTGTTGGAATTTTAATAAAAAGATCGTGGGTTCGATTGTTGTTATGGGAACGTTAAGATGCCATGAGAAAGCCGATGCCTTCACATTTTCTTCCTTTCATCTATCTGTGTAAAATGGGTACCTGACAAAACAGTGTTTATCAAGAGTACTAGTATTCCAATTCTGTAAAATGGGTATCTGAGAAAACAGTGTTTTTCAAGAGTACTAGTATTCCAAGTCTGTAAAATATGTACCTGACAAAACAGTGTTTATCAAGAGTACCAGTATTCCAAGTCTGTAAAATAGGTACCTGACAAAACAGTGTTTTTCAAGAGTACTAGTATTCCAAGTCTGTAAAATAGGTATCTGACAAAACAGTGTTTATCAAAGTACTAGTATTCCAAGTCTGTAAAATGGGTACCTGACAAAACAGTGTTTATCAAGAGTAGTAGTATTTCAAGTCTGTGAAATGACAGCTGCATTTTGCACTCTCTTAAATGACCNTTTTTTCCCTTTACGTAACTTTCATTGCATATTCTGTCACAGTGAAGTGTCTTATGTTTACATAAATTTGTTTTTGCAACGGTTTATTATATTTACCTTGAGCTGTATGTTTCTCTGTATTTATACATAATAACTGGATCTCCACAACTCAAATCTTAGGTTCTCTAAGTTTACTTGTGCTGTACTGCGTAAGTTCGTGTGCATAGTGGAAACTTGTTGTGGTGTTGGAATTTTAATAAAAAGATCGTGGGTTCGATTGTTGTCATGGGAACGTTAAGACGCCTTGAGAAAGCCGATGCCTTCACATTTTCTTCCTTTCATCTATCTGTGTAAAATGGTTACCTGTCAAAACAGTGTTTATCAAGAGTACTAGTATTCCAAGTCTGTAAAATGGGTACCTGACAAAACAGTGTTTATCAAGAGTATTAGTATTTAAAGTCTGTAAAATGACAGCTGCATTTTGCACTCTCTAGGGAGTTAACAATGTTAGTAAATGACCTGTGCTGCCGGAATGATAATAAAGCAAAGTCTCGAGAAAGATCTTTCCCTAGGATACGAGATTTATATATTTCATTTTTTATTACTGTAGTATTATTTTTATTGTTAAAGGACTGTAACCTTTACTGATATTGATTGGCGTGTTCAGTACAAACATTAGGTCTACACAAAAATGTATCCGGAGCTTGGATGCTACGAAAGCGATAGCTTCGTCGCTAAGCACATAATGTTATGCATCGCATCACTGTCACAGCGCAGTGGTCTTCCTGGGTGTTGTTAATGGACAGAACACATCATATCGAGTGGAATAATGTTACTGCAATGATGAAAACAAGAACCCGTTTGGCTTATTTTCAGTCTCACTGACTAGCGAGCTGCAATGGACCTCCATGTAACATAGACTTCATTTGGAACCTTTGAGTGATTTGGGTTTTGATTAGTTCACTCCTCAGGTGATGCTTCTCCAAGTTTGTGCAGTGTGTCCTGGAAAGTGTAGTTCATCGATCTAGACAGTGGCTGTTACGATGCTTAGGGTTAGGTAGACCCGGAACTAGTATTGTGTTGAGAATACTTGTACAGTGGTTGTGCTGTAGTTAAAGGGTTAGGAGAGTAAGGCCTGGAAGGTTAGCTTTAGTAGTTTGTATGATACGGAAGTAGTATTCTGTTGAGAATATTATTTGTACAATGGTTGTCCTGTAGTTAACCGATTAGGGAAGTAAGGTCGGGGGTTGGGGNGGGGGGGGGGGAGGTAATCAGTTCCATGCTCCCTTCTTCCTCGCCCTTTTCAGCGAGTAGACATCTAGAAAAACTTTAACTATTTTACTGACCTTTCAATGGACATAAAATCTGCAGCAATTACCTGACGACTTCATGCAAAGTGTGTTCTTTGTAATATGTTATTGAAATAGCTTTCCTATAAATATAAGATATAACTGTGAGACCTGTTTAGTTCATGTACTACTATAATTTTCTCTCATAATCGATCATTAATATAACATAATTATGTCTGAAACGTGCAGCGGTCAACTGTAGCTGGTTGAACTAGACTAGTCAGTTTCAACTAAATTCACAGGGAATAAATGAAATGGAAACGAATGTTTACTGTAGCCAGTGGCTGTTCTAAGAGTATAGAGCTGGAACTGGGAGAGGGGAGGGAGATGACATCTTGGCCATGCGCTCTGCCCTCTCTCTCTCTCTCTCTCTCTCTCTCTCTCTCTCTCTCTCCTCTCTCTCTCTCTCTCTCTCTCTCTCTCTCTCTCTCTCTCTCTCTCTCTCTGGATCTCTACCTCTCAATGTCTCTTTCACTCTATCTCTGTACCCCCTCCCCTCTATACGGCTAGTGGGAAATTGCCATTCATTTCTAAGCTGAGAAAAGGTATAGGTGGAACCCCCTCCCCTTCCTTCATTTTCTATCAGGCTGAATTCCTAGATCCACTATTGACTGTAGCACCAACTGGTCAAGAACCATCGACCTCTCGGAAACATTACTGTTAGCACCAACTGGTCAAGAACCATCGACCTCTCGGAAACATTACTGTACCCACGTCTGTGATTAAGTCAACAAATTCCTTGGCTGGTCGGTTCCTTCTGCCCCACAGCAATCGAATGGTTTGGTCGTCACGCTAGGCCATGCACAAATTTAAGATTGACGAATTTGTTGATTCTGTTCTGGCCTGGCATTTCTGACCTCATGGACAGTTTGGTAAAGGTCGACCTCCGTCGCCGTGGGGACAAGGCCATTAATTAAGTTAATGTGTGTGATTTATCTCTACAAATCTATTTAGTGTACCGTCGCAGTTATAGGGAGTTTGCCTATCTCATATGTGTAAGTTTTTCACGAGAGGAAAAACACTGTATTAGACAACGCAAACAAACAAACAAAAATGCCAATCTTAAGCATTGGTGCTGTTTTTTAACGAAATACTTTGTGACTGTTTCGTTTGTCTCCGAGATAGGCAGTCTCCCTATGACTGTGAGTAAATATTTCTCAGTGGTGATTGCACGTGAAAAATACCTAGTTTGGATATACCTGAGTTTGTACCTTGAGCTTTTCAGCAGTTGGGAAGATCTGTTGATGAAAATTAAACTGTTCTTAGTTGTTTTCCTTTGAAGTGGTCCAATGTAGTTCTTTAGCAGTTCTGAAAGATCGATCAGTGGGAAATCAATAGTCACTTTCTGGATTCTTCCTCTTATGATACTGATGAATGAATTCTTTTGATATGTCAGGTTGGGCCATAGTCTGTGTTTGTATTGTTGTCGTCATGAAAACGGGGACATTTTACTGGTTGTGATTTTTCAAGTCCCCAGTTACCCTGTCTACTGGTAGATATGAAAAAACATATACTAACGCTATATAGTGAAAATATTTAATTTCCTCGCCTTTTACAATAACTTGTGCCCTTGAATGAAGTTCGCGGATAAAGGGAACTGGATGCAGCTTTTTTATGTTTAGCAAGAAGAGATCTGTGTACTATTAAATGTAAAATGTGCTTGAACTTTGAAGCTTGCACTCTTTGATGCCGCTCAGTATTGTTCAAGCTTACTTAATGTTATAAAATTTCAAGTGATATTCTTCAGAACCTCACCTGATTTTCCTCAGGAAGATCTCAAGTTAATAGGACTGTTCTTGAAGTTGAAGGCCTCTGCTTAACTTGCATCTTTTCTGTATGCGATCACAATGATCAGTCAAGTTTTCCCAAGGTGGTTCATATGGCCCGGGGCCCGGGGATCAACATGTAACATTCTGCTCAGGTCTACACAAATCTCATCTGTTGCTGTTCCATTAATTGGGGGCTTGCAGACTCGTGGTGGGATCTCTTATCATTTGAATATAAATATGAGTTCATTGATGCTGAATGCATCCTCAGTAGGGTTCAACACGCAGAGTTAATTGAGAGCTTGCGCACTAACGATGGGATCTCTTGTCATCGTAAAAATTACATTGGTACTGATTGCACCCTCAGTGGCGTTCAATATGCAGAGGTATAATGTAATTCTTACCATGGAAAGAGATCTCCTTCTCAACGTGCAAGCTCTCAGCTGAAGCCAAAATTAGACCTACTCTGCATTATAAGCTCCCACGAGCGATGAACTTCAGTGTGAGAGAGGATTAAGCTTATTGCAGGGAGGTTTCATTCTCTTTATGTTCAAAGGTCTTAACTCTGTTGTTTTATTTTGTTCAGAGCTGCTCACTGTGCCACCGTTAGTGGTTCAACAGAAGCTCTAGAGGTCCTGCGGAAACACAAAGTTAACTTGTGGGCGAGAAACTTGAAAGGAGATCAACCCATCCACGAGGCGGCTCAGTCAGGTCATCTCGGTGAGTAACTTGTCGTCCACAGGTGTGAATGAGCACCTGGCTTTTGATGGGCGCTGCATTGCGACGACTAGCAATGCTTTTATAATGGATTCTGTTTATAAAATATTAGTACTGATAAACGTATTCTGTGAACGGTTGTATATGTGACATTATAAATAAAGTTTTTACATTGTATTACACTGTGAAAAGGATTCGCCATGAGTCAAATAGGGGTGGATTTTGTCATATGAGAGCCCAAGTGAAAAAAAAATAATTAACCTATCTTATCATACCTGGCATAAAAATTAATATGAAATATGTCGACTCTAACCCATGAAAACATTACAAAGTTCCACAATCATACTGCCTTACCATGACAAAACACCTTACAATCATTATTTGATTTGTTATGTTGTGTCGCTGACAGCAGCATATGGGGCTATTTCTCTTTGCATTTAGGTCCAAGGATTTTTATTTTCTCGACATTAAGACATTAAGACCGATGATACGTAATTTCTGTGAATACAGTGAGTATAAAAGACAAGCACAGGGTTTCTTAATTCAATTTAAAAGAAAATTACTAAAACGGTACACATTACCTCCAAATAACACTGTCAGTCTCCAGTACTGATACCCAAAAAATGTTCATTTCGTACATATTTTTTATTTCGACTGAATGTCTAGGATAGATTTTCTTATCGCATTTCTCCACAAGGAAAGCTCTCTTCACACCATTTTCAAAACCCTTTTTTGTAGCCTGGAAAACCCTGCGCACGCGGTTACTGTTGTATAACACTGTTGAGCCAGAGTTGTTTCAACTCCCAGACGAGCCTCTGCTCACCAGAATTTGACCATCTCTTTCAGACGTGGTGCAGTATCTGCTGTCCCATGCAGACGGCCACCCTCACGCTATAGATAGCGGCAACAACGACGGACGCACGTGCCTACACATCGCCGCACTCACCAACAACATCTGGTTGTGCAAGTTCTTGTTGGAAAGACAGGCTAGCGTCAACGCTGTCATGAAGAACAAGGTGAGTGTTCTGGAGTTGAGTGGATGGTGTGTGAGTATGGTGTGGTGTGGTGTGGTATGGTGTGTGTATGTGTATGTGTATGTGTGCTATGAGTGTGTTGTGTGGTGTGGTGTGGTGTGGTGTGGTGTGGTGTGGTGTGGTGTGGTGTGGTGTGTGATTGTGGTGTGTATATGTGTATGTGTACTGTAAGTGTTTTGAGTGTGTGACGTACGTATGTGTTGCTTAGCTGGTTATTTGAGTGTGCGGTGTGGGAATGTAGTGTATGAGTGTAATGTGAGTTTCTGTAGTGCAAGTGCATGTTATAGTGAGTGTACGCGTAATATCGTCAAACTAAGTCAAACGTAGGTCACTTTTAATAACGGTAGGCCTACCATGTTGTTCATGAGATCAAGGGCCATACTGACATGTTTGAAAGAAATGAAATACGCCAATACTTTTGGACTAAAATTGCAGTCGTAAAGACACACACAGACTGTTTGCTTTGCCATAAAAACGTTAGCTCAGCGTTCTCGCAGAAGCGTGAGAAATGAGTTACGTCATTGTCGCCCCCACAGTGACGATGACGATAATTGAGAGCTTGCTCATTAACGATGAGATCTCATACCACCGTAAGAATTGGGCATTTTCAGCTTCAACATGTGACCTAGGAAATCTTGTTCACATGTTGGTTTGTTTACATGCTCTGCTCATGTATGATTACTCGTCATTTATCAAAATATCCTAGCAATCCCTAGATCACGTGGTGTAACTGACCCGTCTGAAAATACCTCATTACATTAACTCTGCATGTTCAACGCTTCTAAGGGTGCATTCAGCATCTATGCCTCAATGTAATTCTTTCGATGATAATAGATTCCAGTGTTACTGCGCCTGGTCTCTATTATGTATGTAATATCACGAATGTGTGTGGCGTGAGTGAGTCAAGCGTCAACATCATCTAGCACCTCATCATCACATTACATTTACTTTATCTCTTCTTACATTTGGATTCCATTTAGTTTACATCTGCATTACACAATGCTTATGTTTCCACTACCGAAGTAACGGAGTGTAGAAACGGTGGTGTCACCAATGTCAGCATTAATTTGATACCTGTCGGAACTGATCAGCCCACACACACTGACTGGTGTAATCTAATCCGATTGAAGAGTTGTTGACACAAGAGCCCCCTCGAGATCAGGATGTTATCTGACGTTCCTTTATTTGCTTACTTTGGATCGCTAAGGTCTGTGGGGGAGGGGGGGGGCAGAATTTTTATGGAAAAGGAGAAATAGGGGAGATTGGAAGTTCCTAGTGGCTCTCTGGGATCCAGTTTGTTCAGTAGGGTAGGGGCATGGATCTGATACATTTTGAATAGGCCTTTAATTTTGAAGCATACACCAAGTGACTGTCATACACGGTCTGTCCTATGGCCGATGCACAGTTATCTGAGGCGTTCCCAATACCGGAGTCTTTATAATGAATATTGTCGTGAATGACAGTGTTGATAGAGGAGAGAAATAAAAAAACTGTGCCGTTTTGGTAAGTGTGTCATGAATTTATAACCCAATATTAAATGGATCAATAATCGCTTTTTAAAGACGAGTTCTGTTGATAATGGTTTGTTGGGGAACTAGATAGGAAACTAAAACAATTGGTAAATTATATTATGAACGAAGCTGCTCTGATTCTACAACGAAAACTTCATGTAGTGTTCGTTCGTTCGTTCGTTCGTTCGTTCGTTCGTT
>JAWQUT010000134.1:1660875-1694050 GCA_033807755.1 Ellobium chinense | reverse complement strand
AGTGTGGGAGTGTAGTGTGGGAGTGTAGTGTGTGAGTGTAGTGTGGGAGTGTAGTGTGGGAGTGTAGCGTGGGAGTGTAGCATGGGAGTGTAGCATGGGAGTGTAGTGTGGGAGTGCAGTGTGGGAGTGCAGTGTGGGAGTGCAGTGTGTGAGTGTAGTGTGGGAGTGTAGTGTGTGAGTGTAGTGTGGGAGTGTAGTGTGGGAGTGTAGTGTGGGAGTGTAGCGTGGGAGTGTAGCATGGGAGTGTAGTGTGTGAGTGCTATGTGGGAGTGTAGTGTGGGAGTGTAGTGTGGGAGTGTAGTGTGTGTATCTGTAGTGCAAGTGCATATTAAATTGAGTGTAATATCGCTAGGTTAAGTCAAACGTTGATCACTTTTAATAACGATAGTCCTACCATGATGTTCATGAGATCAAGATCCATACTGACATGTTTGAAAGAAATGAAATGCGCCAATATTTTTGGGGCTAAATTGCAGCCGTAAAGACACACACAGATTCTTGTTTGCTTTGCCATAAAAACGTTAGCTCGGCATTCTCACAGAAGCGTGAGAAATGAGGTACGTCATTGTCGCCCCCCACAGTGACGATGGCGATAATTGAGAGCTTGCGCATTAACGATGAGATCTCATTCTGCATGTTCAACGCTTCTAAGGATGATAACAGATTTCATTGTTACTGCACCTGTTCTCTGTTATGTATGTAATATTCACGAATGTGAGTGGCGTGAGTGAGTCAAGCATCAACATCATCTAGCACATCATCATCACATTACATTTACTTTATCTCTTCTTACATGTGGATTCCATTTAGTTTACATCTGCATGACACAGTGCTTATGTTTCCACTACCGAAGTAACGGAGTGTGGAAACGGTGGTGTCACCAATGTCAGCATTTGATACCTGTCGGAACTGATCAGCCCACACCACTGAATGGTGTAATCTAATCCGATTGAAGAGTTGTTGACACAAGAGCCCCCCTCGAGATCAGGATGTTATCTGACGTTCCTTTATTTGCTTACTTTGGATCGCTGAGGTCTGTGGGGGGGGGGGGGGGCAGAATTTTTATGGAAAAGGAGAAATAGGGGAGATTGGAAGTTCCTAGTGGCTCTCTGGGATCCAGTTTGTTCAGTAGGGTAGGGGCATGGATCTGATACATTTTGAATAGGCCTTTAATTTTGAAGCATACACCAAGTGACTGTCATACACGGTCTGTCCTATGGCCGATGCACAGTTATCTGAGGCGTTCCCAATACCGGAGTCTTTATAATGAATATTGTCGTGAATGACAGTGTTGATAGAGGAGAGAAATAAAAAAACTGTGCCGTTTTGGTAAGTGTGTCATGAATTTATAACCCAATATTAAATGGATCAATAATCGCTTTTTAAAGACGAGTTCTGTTGATAATGGTTTGTTGGGGAACTAGATAGGAAACTAAAACAATTGGTAAATTATATTATGAACGAAGCTGCTCTGATTCTACAACGAAAACTTCATGTAGTGTTCGTTCGTTCGTTCGTTCGTTCGTTCGTTCGTTCGTCCGTCCGTCCGTCCGTCCGTCCATCCGTCCGTCCGTCCGTTCGTTCGTTCGTTCGTTCGTTCGTTCGTTCGTTCGTTCGTTCGTTGATTCGTTTTAGTTGTATTAAATAGCTCCTAGAATAGCTGTCCTATTTGGGAACCTTGAGATATACATGTTGTCTTCAACGCTGCAACCAGAATTGGGCAAGTTCCCCAAAAAAGCTAGTTCAGATCTTCAGTTCAGTTCACTTAGGAAAAAAGTCTTAAGATAAAGATCAGCTCTGGTCCATGAGAACTGATAATTTTCAGATCAGATCAGTTCCTCCTGGTTTTTAGAAATCAGCATTCAGTTCAGGTTTTCGAGGTAGATGTGAGCTGAACTGAAATTTAAGTAGAAAATTAAAGTTGAGATCAAGCACCCAAAACAGCTACTGTGCAGGCCTTGATCAGTTCGTCAAAAACAGCTTTTAAGCTCAGATCAAGTCCACGTGAACTGAACTTTCCGAACGGCGTTCATATTATCTCAGTTCTGCCGAACCCTACTACAAACAGTCTGTCACTGCTTCTTTTTATGAATGCGTTTGCGTCAATACTCACTTTTTCGGTCTCTGTACTTTGCCGTGAGAGTGGCTCAAGAGCTTCTCCGACTGGAAACTTAAAGTGTTGGCGCCGATTCGCTTAAAGGGTCAGGGATAGATATTTGTCTCACAGCCTAAATAATCAACGATTTTTTTTCTTTTGTCAAAAACTTTAAACCGCCTGTATTTTTCTTCCACCTGACCATTTCTGAGAAGACACAGCTGGAATGTCGTGATTTCCACCTTCTGTATGCCGCCATTACATGTGCTACGTGACGTCATAAAGTGAGAAAAGCTGTCACGATTAGTTTAGATGCATGCGCAAACTGTCTGGACCGGTCGACTGCCAGCCTATCTCGCCCTTTGACGTCACGCAGCACGAGTAATGGCGGCGAGCGCAGGATGAAAATCCAGACATTCCTGCGGTGTTTTCTCAAAAACTGTCAGGTGAGAGGAGAAATATACGGTTAAAAACATATAAAGAAATAATGTGGACTTACTTGGCTGTGAAGCAAATAACTATCCCTGTACCTTTAATTCAAGGACTTAGTGCTGTGACCTAACCCAGTAATGTAGTGTAGGAGATTATCACTGGGGGAGACAGGAGGAAAAGAGAGAGGGGAATGCAGTAGTTGTCAACGGGGCAGTGGCACCTGGTAAAATATGTTTTTAACATACTAGCACTGTACTGTGGCAGATGGGAGTCGGTGTGGGGACGAAGGGGGAGAGGGAAGAAGAGGGATGGGGGACGAGGTTTTAAAGGTTATTTTTGTATGTGTGGTGGGGAGGGGGATGAGGGCAGGGGAGGAGGAGAGGATAAAAGTAGTTGCTCCCTACACCTATCCCCCTACCACACATACACATGCCAAACTTATCCCCGCTATCGAATGAGTATAGGCCTAGACTCTTGACAGTTTATATGACGTTTCTGAAAGTCCTTTATGTCTTTTTACGGCATATGATAAGATAGAAAAAAAAATACTAGATTAATGCTGATTTACTCCCATTCTCGCTATATGTAGTTATTGATTGCCTATTGAATAGTTTCTCGCTTATCTACTACAATAGATCATAACACTGTCATCTATCAAACTGAAGTGTTCAGAATATCCTGTCATACGAGATACAAGGGCCATTCTTGGGTTACTGGCCTTGCCAAGGGACATTATCATGCATGCGTATAACTGTGTTATCGTTCCTGGGAGAATGTTTTATTCGCTTAGAATTGAAGAGTTATTTTTGTGTAGTGTTCAGATAGAGCCATTGTATGCCTGAAGACAGTAACCGCCTTCTAGGGGAGAGAATTTCAATAAATGTCACACATATTGGGAACGCAAAGACGATTGAAAAAGCCATAGCCAAGATCGTAAATTTTCTGTCAGCTTTGTAGGAAGTAATCGGACACGAACTGTTTCACACTAAGACTTAATGAAATCTTCAGACTTAAAAAGATCAGTGCATTTGTTTATATGTATCTGCATGTCTTTGAGTGCTTCCGGATTCGGTTGAATATTGAACTGTATATCAACCCAGAGTAGAATTAAGGAACTGGGCAGGTCAACAATGACTTTACAGTGGATTCCGTTCAATCGCAAATTTTTTTAGCACTGGGAAAATTCTTGATTATGCAGTGACTTATACATGTGAAGAACTCCTTTTCTGTTATCTGACATAAGTTGCCATTAAACGGATAACCAACAACGGAGTCGACTATACATTGAAGGCCGTCTCCAGGCCAAGGATATACAGACGACAAAAGATGTTACTATATTTAGCTTGGGTTAGATTTAAGTCAAGACAGCGCTGCAAAAGACAGCGCGACCAGCAAAGTCCGTAGACTCATTGTGGATGTAGATCTAGGCAGACATGGCTAAACCTTCTATTTGCACAGCATGTGTCTTTATCATGCCTGAAAGAGCCGCTGTGAAAGGATCCATGGCACACAAGTCTACGATATGCAACTGAAAGGGAATTAAGAAAGTCGCGAGGCTGTTCCCAGGAGGACTGGAAAATATTATTGCCCCNCCCCCCCTTTTCACCACAGCGCAAGATCTGGACGTTAAGCTCGGTTTATGGGGGATCTGAGCCGGTCGGTTGTAATGTACTTGTATTACAATGAGAAGTGAGAAGTGTACAACGTTTGCTACACAAGACTTCCATATTTACAAGATTCCTTCCTGACTTCCTGCCTGCCATTTGCTCATTGTGACGCAAAGATTATTCGTGTATGGCCTGTGTTTATGAGCGAAGGATTTCTAGTTGCGGCTCAATCAAGCTGACGTTGATGTTTCTGTTATAAGTTTTGTGGAGGTAAAGTTTTGGTTTTTTATTGTACTTTAGTACAGGTGGAAGATAGCTTACATTTGACTTAATAACGTATGACATTCGAATCAAAACTTCCATTGGTGGAAGTCTTCAGAGTTTTGAAACATTGTCTGTGAATACGAGCGAAGGATTTCTAGTTGTGGCTCTATCACGCTGACATTGATGTTTCTGTTAAGAGTATTGTGATCGAGTTTGGTTTTTTTTTTTTTTTTGGTTTTTTTTTTTTCAATGAAGCACAGGTGGGAGATAGCTTACATTTGATTTAATAGCGTATGCCATTCGAATTAAACTCCTATTGGTGGACGACTTCAGAGTTTTTAAACAGGCCTGTGGACACATACAAGATATAAAGACAGACAAAGTTTTAGATACCGGTATTTTAAAGTCCTCACGCACTAATAAATCAGCTTATATTGATTTCGTATTTTAATACATCATAATATCTGCATTGCATTACGACTCCAGTAGAAGAGAAGGCACCAGGAGGACAAGAAGGGAGAATATCGCACCCGATTTTCAGTTTTGTCAATGACGAGAGCGATGACAGTAAAATCAGTTCGTGAATTCTATATTATCTTTTATTCCGATTTCGCCATTATCAAAACAAAAGGGGGTAGGGAAGGGATTGTTACGGCGAAATCGAGTCGTAAGAGAGTGTCTGTCAATGTTTTAGCAAAGAAAAGGCAGTAGAAGCTATTGCGTTTGGACTAAATCGAATACTGCATGTCGAGGGTCTTACACAGCGAATACGTTCAAAACAAATGAGAACTTGCGCACTGAAGATGGGATCTCCTATCATTGTAAATTACATTAGTGCATCGATGCTGAATGCATTCTTAGCGGCATTCAACGTGCAGAGTAAATATATTTCTTGCGATGGTAAGAGATCCCATTGTTAATGCGCCAGTTCTGAAATGTCATTCTTCGTAATGTTTTTCACTGACCCTACATAAAAAAATAAAAGATTTACTGTATCTGATACCGACTTAAATAGAATCAGGCATCATGTAGCAGCATCAAAGTTAACCTTTTGGGTGCGGTGATACTTTTTTTTTTTTTTGCTGTTTTGAGAACGTGCATTAAAACAATAATTAGATCTATACATAAATGACAAAATAGCGACAACGCATGGCCGCGCACAGTCAGAAGCGAGGTCCATAAACCAGCAGTGCTGTGGACGTTCATTAGCAACACAGAGCAAGGGGGCAAGCGCATATTTTCGAGTATATATCAAAGACGAGTTTGTATAGCTAGGTTAATTACCTTAACATGGCCACAGTAGACTTGTTCCCACATGTGAATTGACTTGGAAATGAAATATGAGCATGAAAATCAATGAAGAGAACTTGTTAATCGACAGCCATTGTATTGTACTGTTACGTCAAGAAATGGGTAAATATGGCTAGGATGGCTGACTAATACTGAATACACAATATGGACAATAAAGTATAAGGCAGTTACCGAATTACCACCCACTGCCCTTCCCCCCTCCCTCACTCCCCTTTACTTTCTGATTTACATTTCGCTCATGGGATACCGTTTTTGAGTTTTGCGCTTTTTTCAATGAAAATTATCGAGGTACATCTATACAGTAGTAAACACCAAGTTCGTATTCAGTACACTGTAAGTAGTCTATTCAGAAAAATTATGTAGCTTTTTCGCTGAAAATTTCTACCGGAATTTCGTATTTTTGTGCCTTGACTATTCAGGAAGACAGAGAGAACTGGTAGTGAGAAGTTTGTGTATCAGAGACGAATGTGCATAGCTAGTTTAATTACCTTAACATGGCCACAGTAGTTTTTTTTCCCACGTGTGACTTGTCACGCTCCTGTCATATTTGCTTAAGTCACTTGTTGAGGTTTTGAGAATTTGAGCGCTCTCAACCTGTTGCTCAAAGCAAAACAATGAAGCAGATCTGGGTTAGATTGTGAAAACTGGGGTATAATAAAAAGTCGAAACTCTACATTGTTTTAATGGATAAAAAGAAGATAAATGGAGGATCAAAGTAAAATAATAATATAAACAACTCGAATTATGTTTTAAGAAATGATATAGGCAATGGTGGAATAAGTATGACAATATGTTAAAGCGAACTGCGTGGCTATACATATGTACTGGCTATGTTCTGTTGAGTCGTGTATGTCTACTATCTATATTATACTGAGTGGTGTATGTTTTACTATCCGCATTGTTCCAAACTCTCCCAGTTCCTTCATTGTGATCATGAGGTCAAAGCCGGAGTATATCAAGGACCTTAGCTAATGGGTGTCAAACCCTCTTAGTCCTAGACAACCACGGGTCACCACTAATTGTGGACGACTTGACTCAACTAACACAATATAATCAATACTGCCTGAAGAGGAATTGGGGGTTTCGCCGTCATGATTGTTCCTCTGAGGGACTAGACAGTAGACATGGTTTCGCCACTCTGTTAGACATAAAAGACGAGCCCATTTGTCAGTAGGGAGGGTCAAAGATCTTTAACAAAAAGAAGGGTTAATGTTGAAGACACTTCTTTCAGTTGTCACGAGTTCATAGTGTTTCTGTGTGTTGTTTGTACATGTTCTATGAGAGGCATGGCTGCTAAGGTGGGCAAGATTTACTTTTTCGTTTGATGTATGAATCACTAGATAGTCATTCTGTTCCTCTTAAGCATGAAATTAGGAATTATAGGATTTATGACTATAGCCGTATGCAAGTCTGTAATCACATGTGGGACAGAGTGAAGAGTCTCCAGCAAGATTTTCGGTGGGACGTCGCGACACGCTTTAATAATTCAGGCATTAAGTTTTGTATTGACCTTTATACTGCCGTTTTATGACAAAAGGAAGAAAGCGCCATCGGGAAAGTTTTGAGAAAATCGCAAAAAATGTTTTTTCAAACTTTAAGAACTCGCCTATATAATTGTTTATATCATTAACACTGGCGCTTAGTGTCCTTTAAGGTTCCATAACCTCGTTATTTATTGAGATATCGTGATGGGACCCAGATAGAGAAATGTGCGTCATCATCTGGGGATTCCAAAACTATAAAATAACTCAATTTGACCTACTTTGGCGCTTTCGTCCTTTTGTCATAAAACGGCAGTATAGTGCTAAGGGGTCAGGAAATCCTTTGCCCTCGTATATAACCCCAGTCCTGGAGTGTGGGAGTTGCAGGGTTGTAGTTTCGGCCCTGAAGAGAATCTGTGTTAACCAGCATGAACAGCCTGCCCAATTAGGTATTTTCAGCTCCACCACATGACCTAGGAAATCTTGCTCACACGTTGATTTCTTTACATGCTCTGCTTATGTATGACTACTCGTCATTTATCAAAATAGCCCAGCAATCCCTAGATCACGTGGTATAACTGACCCGTCTGAAAATACCTCATTCTGATTGTGTGTATTCCTTGCCACCGCCGCAACACTTCAAATTCACCTCACGAAGTGCTCATTACATGCAGTTCCTTAAGAGACTTGCCATAGATGCCGTTTTGCATTCATTACNCCATCCATCCGTCCGTCCGTCCGTTCTTCCGTATATCCATCCATCCATCCATCCATCCATCCATCCATCCATCCACGAAGTGCTCATTGCAGTTCCTTAAGAGACTTGCCATAGATGCCGTTTTGCATTCATTACCGATACTTCAAGGGAAAACGCAGACTTCGTACCCTTCAAAACAAGGGACTATTATGCTGTCTTGTCATTCTCTTAATCTTTATCATTATAACCATTATCATCAACAATTACAGTAACAAAAACAACAAAATCTTGTGTCAGTACCCGTGAAGAGACCCGATACAGTACGTCACCTTGGTTCACAACTGGTATTCTGTCCATTTGGTAAAATCCTGAGACTTTCCCAAGATGTGCTTGGATTGCGGTCAAGGGCTGGGCTTGGATAAGGAGTAAAGTTAGGGAAGAGAGAGGGTCCGTACATATATTTCCAGGTTCTCCCAAGAATTTTCATTTTCTTAACCCTGACCCTACCGCTAACCCATGCACATTTTGGAACAGTCCCATGGGGTCCTGGGCAGAACAGATCCCACTGCAGTCAAGTACTGACTGGCACCAGAAGCAGAAAAAACCCTGGCCTCACAAAGTGACATTAGATGGCAGTGCGGCAATGAATCTGTTAGACTGCAATCAAAACAACGTAGATGCAATCAAGTAATCAACAGTCTCATAATTTTATCATACAGACACTGAACACTTGTAAACTTGCGGTAACGATTAGGCAAAACCATTGAGATCGCAAAGTTGTAAATCCTTTTTACTTGTGTGTCTTCCCTCAGGGTAAATACTACAGTCCTTACGATGCTGCTCTCATCAAGGGCCACACAGAAGCCAAGGACCTTCTGTTCGCCCACCATGGAAGGCCTGGCTCAGCTGTAGTCCATCACGCAGCTCAGACAATTCAAGTCCGATACAAATATCACAAAAAGAGAAAATCACGCACAGAACGTCAGAAATCCCCTGGTGGCAAGAAAAAGAAATCTTCATCAAAACTCACTGCTGAGAAGGGAAAAGAGAAGGAGGTGAAGGAATCTCAAGAGCAGGTGTCGGAAGAGCCTGCCAAGAGTGAGGTTAAGGAAGATGCTCAAGCAGGCAAAAACGAGACTGACGCTGACAAGAGACACGAGGAGACAGGTGAAAAAGAGAATCACGTCCACAGCAGTGTGCCAGATAATGGGGAAGAGAATAAGCCTAAGTATGTTGACAAGGCTACCCAGATCACAACTTCGTCAGTAGGTGCCGCTGCTCACAAGCAGAAGCTCAAAGCTGCTGCAGACACAACAAAGACTGAAAAGGCGTCAGTCGTCCAAAACGCAGATAAAAGTAAAGACACTGATAAAAGTGACAGTAAAAAAGACACTGACTCTAAAGAAGGTAAGCAATCTTCAAAGAAAGACAGCTCAATAGAGTCTCCTGGTGGAAGGGATTCTCCCACAAAAGAAACACCTGCAGAGAAGGCGCAGCCACAAAAAAATACTGAAAGTTCAGAAAAGTTGAAATCCCCACCACCAATAGCAATCCCTACAGGAAAAACAACATCAGCAGCTAAGCAGGAGAAAAAGGATTCTCAACAGAAACCTGCAGCCAAAGAAGGCAAACCTCAAGAGGCAAGAGCTGCTGGAGGTGGGCACACTAGTCAGTCAGAGGACGAGGGATCCCACTCTGATCGTTCTTCATCTCATGGTAATATCTCTGACATTGAATCTTCCAGCAGTGAGATTAATCGTCACAGAAAAGTGAAGAAGTCACCAATAACTCGAGGTGCCAGATACAATAAATCCAAGCAGCAGCAATCACAAAGTTCTAACGATAAAAAACTTACAAGGCAAAAAGCTGTTGGGGGATTCATCAGAGACTCAAATGTGAAGTATAAGGGTGTTAAATCTTCATCTGAGGATAATCTCCATACTGACAAGCATAAGTCAACTTCTCCAGGTGAAAAGAACCAATCAAAACAGTCTGACATAAAATCATCTAAAGGGCATCCAGTCACTTCATCCATAGAGGCAGCAGGTAAGAAGCAACAAGAATCCCATAAAGAAAGCTCAAAACAGATTTCAGGTGACTCTGACAAACATTCAGTTCCAAGCGAATCAGAGAAAAAGCATCATACCACTTCAGACAATATGGGCACAGGCAGCTCAAAGACACAGAAAACACAGCAGCAGAATGGTCATGACCCAGCGCTGGCCACTGACACTGCGAAGTCTAAAAGTGACAACAAAACGAAGAACAAGATGGCTGCTGACAAGAAGAATGTCAAGTATAGCAGCAGTTCTGACAACCTTCACCTTGACAGTGACCGTGACCTCCAGGGTCACAAAAGTGATGATGCAGGAGAGGAGGAGAAAAAGAGGAGGTAAGTAATGTAGACTGTCTGACAACAACGTGTGTGTACCTGCGTGTGTGTGCCTACATGTGTGTGTGTGTGTGTGTGTGTGTGTGTGTGTGTGTGTGTGTGAGAGACAGAGAGAGAGAGAGAGAGAGAGAGAGAGAGAGAGAGAAAGAGAGAAAGAGAGAGAGAACAGTGTTCTGATAATGTCCATAATGTCACCTAGTGAAATCAGTTGAGTACACTAGGCAAAGTCAACAAAGAGTTAACAACCCTTGCATACTCACCAGATATAACAGACATGCAATGGAATTAATCACTTTTCTCCATGATCTCAACCTAGATAATGCAGTTGGATAACACATCTACACACTCACCAGAAGTTAGAGGCATGCAAGGCAATTGGCCATTTTCAAGGGATAACTTTTCAATGAACCTGACAAATAAACATTAGTTTATAAAGAAGCCCTGCCAAAGCACGGTGGCAGAAGTACATGAATGCATGATGAACATTGTCGTTGTTTTTCCACCAGGTATAAATGATTTGGTCACTGAACTGTGTGCCATGTTGTTTATATGTGTGATATGTGTGCGTGCATGTATGTTTGGGTATATGTGGATGGGTTTGCTAGTTTACAGCGTCTTGGGACATATTGAAAATATGGTGCTATATAGATATAACTAATATTTTCTACTTTGCCCAGCTGTTTGTAATTATCTGCAGACCTGCCCACCTCTACGTGAACTTGTGTTTTTCTGTGTCTTCCAGTCTGTCCCTGGTACTTAATTTCTCTCATGTCATAATCCTGTATTTCCCAGTCACTATGAGGAAGACCAAGGCTACACTGACATTGAGGAAGAGATGGCCAATAATGAGGATGTGTCCCCTAGGAGAAAGAAGACACGTCCTAATAAACTCATACAGTCAGTGCAGGTAGAGAACCTTTCACATTCAGTCGCTATGTTATTATGAGCCACAAAATTTGAATATCTTGGAGGGGGGCTATGAGCTAATAATTTCCCTTTTCATTCTAATACTTACAGATTTGGTAACTGGTGCTAGAAGAGAAATCTGAGGATTTTCAGGGGTGTTTCTATGTCTTGTGTCTGTTAATTTTGTAATCAAAGTATAGAGTGCCAAGTTGTTGGGTTGGTTTTTTTAAAAATATTTCATGAACATTGCTTGTGTGGGAGTGAACTTCTATCCATCAGTGAAATGCTTGAGTTCTGGTACATACTTATCTTTAAACTTTTTTAGACAGTTCGAGAGGTGGAACGGAGGAAATTCAATTGAAATTCATTTTCCTTTTTGAGGAGAAACATAATGACCGCTTGAGCTAATGTATGCGCCAATATAAGAAATTATAGTTTTGATTTAATGTGCAAATATTATAGTATACCTCATAGTTCTTAGAGTGTGATACTGACTTAAAACATGATCAAAAAGATGCTTCAGAAGTAATTTGGAGAAACAATTTTTTTGATATTGCTCTTGGCTAAGGAAAACTGCATAGATTACAAATTTTTTTTTTCTATCATTCAGCATTTCTACTGAGTTTGCCAAATTTTGTTGTTATCTCTATCTTCTTTATTGTAATCTTGACATCTGTACTGGTTGTGCAACCTTCAGGAGAGTGTAAAGCGCTATGAAACTGAGAGGAAAGCTATACGCCAGCTGCACCAGATCAGGCGAGCTCAGATTTATTCTGGTCCAGTCTATGATGTGGCACTATTCAGAAAAATTGTGGAGAATGTCAAACACAAGCAGAATGGGGAGGCAACTGATGCTGAATCCTGGGAAGAATATTTGCAAGGTAAGCTGGGATTGCTGGGAATTTTTCCTGTATTCACCAATCAGATGAGATCTCTGTTTTATTCTATGATGTTTCACCACCAGTTTTATCAAACTGGAAGCCAAATTTAAAATTTGTCAAACATAAGTTACACCATGAACTAAAAGTTACTCCTCGCCACCTTATTCTGAGATAATGAGCTAAACCCTCTAGTCAAATGAAGATATGATTTTTAACTTTTTTTTTTATCAGAATCCTTTTTTTTTTGTTTAGATTGTGTTTAAATCATGTGTTTCAAGAACACAGACTGTATTGTCCATTTCAAATTTACGTGCTAGTTAATTGGGGATATTTGTCATAGTTAAAACACCAACCTGAAACAATATTTCATAAAAGGAGAAGAGAATGTGCAGATACAAACTTTCTAGTGTTGCTTTTCCATGGAATGATCTTGCAAAGATTATAATCTTTCTCAACACTGTCTCTTACTGACTTTCCACTGCTACATATTTCACACTGATTCCCCACCGTCATGTGGCGTGTTTTTTCTGTTGCAGAACAAATGAAAATTATCCAGGAAGAGAGGGCCAAGTCAGCAACATCAAGGAGAGGAAACAACCAGGGTGTAAGAAATTCCAAATATCTCTTCACCGTGAAGTCACAGTCTTTCTTTTTATCAGAACATCAGACAAAAGAGTCTTCGTATTATTTTACATTTTCTGCCTGAATTTCTTCGCTCTCTTAACTGAACTTTTTAGTGTGATGGTCATTGTGGCTTTCTGTCAGCTAGTCTGTAAATTTGAGTGAGCTGAGACAAAAAAATACTCACACATGACAGGATATGGATGAGACAGGTTGGGGGAGGAGGGAGGGGACAGAGTGCTGGAGATATAAAAACTATGGAGATAGAATGATGGTGCGGTTAGACACTTTCTGTATCTTCACTTAAAGACTCACTGTCTGCAGAAAAATGTCTATACACAGCAACTTCACTTACTATTAGAATTTGGGTAGACATACTTCCAGCCCTAGGCTGAAAAAACAGGATTAGCAGCTGGTTTCCCTCTCGTCATCTTGCTCATGAATACATTTCTGAATCTGTAAATGAGTCTATAAGTAAGTCAGTCATTCATTATATCCTAAACAGAACAGCCCACATGATGCTCAAGACTCCAATCGATCTGATCGATCTGGTCCAGCTTCGTACCCCCAGCCCCATCCAGCCCACAGAAGGGAGAAAACCACGTTAGATGGGAGGACACCCAGGCAAACCATGGACACTTCCCAGCACGGACATGGAGCTCACATCAACAGCAAGAATGGCAGCGAAAATGACACAGCAAGGAGCAACAACAGTTTGACCAAACTAAACAGAGCTCATACCGTGCATGGCATAAGATCAACAAAATTAAACAAAGGGTAAGTGCAGTTACTATTGAATTTACTATACAGTCTATTTGGTACTTGTTGCTTGTCTACAAGTTGCCTCCCTTTTAACTCAGAAATGCCCTCCCTTGCTTAGACTCACACTATTTCTTTCCTCACTGGTTGCTGTTCCTCTTCATGATTTGTCTTGTGTAAGCCTTTACAGAGCACTCTTGTGAGTCACTCAAAATATGGTTAACTTAAGAATGAGGTGTTTCATGTATGAATTGATGCTCCTTATTGATGTCTAAGGGAGATGGAGTAAACATGTATTAGCAGTATTTGAATGGCTACATTAGTGAGGATAACAAGGTGGAGGGAAACAGTGGGATGGAGGAGTAACATCAAAAACGTCATTAGCAAGGTAAATTATGAAAATCACATCCAGAACATTATTGTCATTTCAGGCCATACAGATCTATGAGAGGCACTGACAGAATGCCTCAAAGTATTTATTATTAATCTTACATTTACACACTTCTGAATGTGTGATTCTTTATGTAGCTAATGCCAGATAATGGAATTTGCAAGTGTTTTTCAACTGTTCTTTTGTTTCATAGAAGCAGTCGCTGATGCCAGGCTGGTGTGATCAGAGGGTTTGTAGTAGTAATGATGAGTGGGGCTGGAATGTCAGGATATTTACTTTGCATGCGTCATCATTACTTTTGCGGCATGATGTCATAAAGTGAGATAGGCTAACAGATGACTGATTCGGATGGTTTGCGCATGCATGGGCACCAACTGTCTGCTAGCTTTTTTCGCTTTATGACGTCACTTAGATAGGTAATTTTGGCATACAGATGGTATAATCCCCAACATTCCAGCAATGTTTTTTCAGATAAGGTCATGCTGGTTACACTGATTTAGGTCGTTTTTTAAAATAATGTCAAATAGATGGAGTTTGTCTGTATTATATCCATGAGGACATTTTCTCCTACTTGATGGTTTCTGAGGTTTGACTATGTCATCATGTTGTGTTAACCTGTATCAGTTCTTTGTGTTCCACCACCAGTGACTGCCATATGAATGAGGACATGTACTATGATGACCCTCGTCAGTACTCCAGCCGAGAGGCCCTGAGAAGGCGACATGAGCTTGCCCAGCAACAGTTGATCAAAGCATATCGACCATATGGTGGGGCCGAGATCTTTTACCATTGTAAGTTACTTGTGAACAGTCTGATGAAGTTGTGTAATGAAAAATATGTAGTGATTTAAACATTGCATGCCCTAAAGTGCACAGCTATTGTACAGTATATGGCATACATGGTATATACATCTGATAGCTCCAATTCACTTAAACACAATTGTTATGAACAATACAGGATAAGCTAATATAATTCATATTAAGTTTCACAATGTACAGAGGACTAATGTAACTGAAATATCACCTTGGGACTTAGTAAATGTTGCAGAAAAGTGTTAATATTACATGAAGGATTTTTTATTTTTTTGATATTACTTGTAGAAAGGACTTTGGTTATCACTGTGAAGATGGAGACAAAACTAGGTTCTAGCCTGCAGGATTTTGAGCTAACAGACAGAGTTGAGTTCATGGAAGTTTATGCTATCAAGTTCAGGATCTCTCAAAATGGTTGAGGTATCAGAATGTTAGACTAAGAGAGACAGGGCTGAGAAGAGAATATGAATAGCCTACTGTGCTTTCCATATAAGTTCACCTGCTCTAACAATATACCTGTATTCTGCCATAGCATCAACATCTCCCACACGCCCGACCACACGTGGAAGGAGACCCACATCCACCATGTCATCCAAGACAACCACATCTGTCGGGTCAGCTGCCAGTGTCAGACAGTCCAGGACATCAAGCTACACCATTATGACAGCGTATGGTAGCCGCCGTGTTCGTCAGCCCCTGGATGCGGAAATTACATGTAAGTTATAGAATGAATGGGTACTGCATTTAGAAAGAGATTTTTAATCAGATTTAGTTCATTGATAGGGTTAAATCAAATTTAAATACATTTTGTGTTCAGGAGACAGTAATAACAGATTTTGGAGGTACCAGGTGGCCCCTGATAAAGCTTACTTAATTTAAAATCTAATAAATTCTAATAAAAAATCTAATAATAAAATAATAACTCTGAATTGAGAAACTGGGATGAGATGAAAATTAAGGTACACTAAAGGAAGATATAACCTATGGCTGCTGCAAGTGTCATTGATCAGATGAAAAATAAAAAAATTTAACCCTTTTGCTGCTACAAGTATTTCCCCCTTGTGTCATCATTCCCTAAGAACAGAAACAACTGGCTTTCAGAGGAACTAAATCTACTTTTTCAAACGTGTGATTGTGTCCAGATATAAGCAAAACAAAACAGTGATTTAGCATGACGTATGGCGTACGTCAACAGTGCACTGGACCGCCACAGATTTCATGTCAAGGGGTTAAAAACACATGTGCTGGGGCCAGTGATGTGCTGGGGGCAGTATGTTAGATGTAGATTGGGCATGCCATTGTTCAACATGTGTTTTAAATTTTTAAACTGTGACATAATCATAATAAGTAAACATTTGAAATTTGCAGCATCAGCCAATAATATGTATCCATACGTTAATATGTGTCAAATTTCAGCAGGCTAAGATTAGAATTATTAAAGTTATGAAACTATGAATTTCAGTAAATTTTCTTGAGAGGGCCACTTTGTGTGTTATGTTAGTAGGCTAAATAATTTGACTTAAGACCTTTAGGATACTGTCACTCCAAAGTTTTGGAAAGAATATTGTAGACAAAGACTCCTTTTATAGTGTTCAAGAAAGTTTTGAATGTGTTTGGGTGTCTGGATGAGAAAAGATGAGAGGAAGTTGAGCGAAAAGGTGGTAAAACATTGGATTTGGTTATGCACAAGATGCAGGTGATTTGTGTAGATTGCATTCAAGCTGCTGGTTCACTTGATGGCATCCCTATCTGAAATGATGTAGTGTAATAGCTTCTGTTGTGATTTTCCAGTCTGCTGGAAGACTTGACACTACAGCTAGAGGTAGTTTAGTTTGGCAAGGTTTGTTTTACGGTGAAATCGTAACAACATATGCACCTTTGACTGCTGTGCTGCTCGAGCATACAAGAGACTTACAACACGTTTTTATACTGAAAATGCATACCGTAACATTTATGTTTTGCACATGTGCTGTGACTGGCTTATTCATCCACATATGAAGGGCTTCACGGCAAAACGCATTATACACCATTCGGGGGTTGCGGCAAAACAGACCAGATTCAAAGCATATTTTTATGTGAAAGGTGAAATTTAAGTCTTAAATAATATAGATCAAATGTCCTTCTATGGAATGGAAATATACATGTATAATAAATACTCCTACTGCTACATGAAGTATATAGAATAAGCTAAAAATTCATATTGGTGGATAACGGGTTTTGCCATGAAACCCTTCATATGTTCCAACCCACCGCACCTGTAGCATGAAACATATTGAGGTGGGGTAAGCAGTCATCAATATACAGGGATTAGGGTAGTGAAATAAAACTGCAAGAGTCATTTAGGAGGCAGCAGGCAGTGGCATAATGGTACTTAGTTGTAGGGAAGAGAGGGGAGAGAGGATGGGAGTATGAGTGAGTAGTTTATAATTATTGTTGAGTGGGACATTTATGCAGGGGTGATCATTGGGAACCCAGTTGAAGCTCAGTTTTGTGGGAGGGGAGCAAGCATGGGCATGAGCAAGGGGTTCATAATCATTACATTGTTGATGATACACTAGAGGAACCATGCAGGGGCTTAATGACTTTTTTATTTTTATTTTTTTTTGGGGGGGAGGGAGGGAGGAGAGGAGGGAAAGAAGGAGTTCAGTTACACATTTAATGTTGGGGAGGGGAGCAGAGATCTCCACCCTTTTATTTAGTTGTTGTTAACAAATGCAGGTGATCATTCTTAATATGTGATGTAGTGTGAAAACCTACACAGTGTTGTGTTGCTAGGGAAATACAGCTATTTAATGATAACCAATTTCTTTTGTGGGGGATGGGGATGGGGATGGGGCAAAGGGGTATTACACATTTAATGTTAGGGATGGGAGGAGAGATCTCCACCCTCTTATTTAGTTGCTGTCAACAGNGGGAGAGGAGGGAAAGAAGGAGTTACACATTTAATGTTGGGAAGGGGAGCAGAGATCTCCACCCTCTTATTTAGTTGTTGTCAGCAGACGCAGGTGAACATTCTTAATATATGTGATGTAGTGTGAAACCTTCACAATGTTGTGTTGCTATGGAAATACAGCTATTTAATGATAACCAATTTTCTTTTTGGGGGGGGGGGCAAAGGGGTATTACAGATTTAATGTTAGGGATGGGAGGAGAGATCTCCACCCTCTTATTTAGTTGCTGTCAACAGATGCGGGTGATCATTCTTGATACTTACTGTTGTGTTGCTATGAAAATACAGCTATATAATGATAACCATTACAACTAACTATGCATAACTGATGGGTGATGCACTCTTGTGTTGTATTGATGCACATTTAATGATCTTGTCCTTTGGGCATCTGTGTATGTACTGTTACATGCATCCTGGCTGATAATATCTGAAGTGATACAGCTGCATGTGTCTAACTGCAAAATCTCAGTAGCTTGGGAAAGTTCCTGTGATTTTCCTGTTACTTTATATGTGAAAACAGCATCCAAGTATAGAATTTTCATGAGCCCTCCATGATGGTTTTCTCATAATATGTGTATGAGAACAGAAGTCTCAGAGTTATCCAGAATGTAGTTGCAGGACTGTCGTCAATAAAATATTTGGCTAAAGCGTCTTCCTCGGCAATATTTGGCTAAAGTGCCCTTCTCAGCTCCTTCTGTCTCTTCCTCTACTTCTTGTTTTTGTGAGCTACCATATACTAGAAGGCTAGGCCTGGACCAGAGATAAGCTGATAAATTCAAACAATCAAAATGCTGTTATATTTTCTATGCACAGGAAAAAAAAAACCACTTCATCTGAAGAGTCTCTCTGTGAAGTGGAAAGTACAAATCGACTAAGTGGATTTTGATCAAGAAGAGTGAACTATAGGCCTATAAGAAAACAAATTTTGCACATTACAGGAAATGCTGTTTTGATCTTATTTTTATAATTTGCAAAATTATGAACTATAGAGGAGTGACCTTTTAAAGGGCTAAATATAATGGTGTGGAGTCATGGTACTGCTATCAGAGTTGTGGATTTGTTGATCTGTAAAACACTGGAGAAAAATGGAAGAACCATATCAGGGAGACTTCTTACTTTCTTATCCTTCGTATTCCTCACTGGTGAAATTGTTTACCCTGTTCTGTTCCAAGGGACATGACTCATTATTTTGACTAGTGCAGAGCGAAATGTTACATACTATATTAATTTAAAGAGATATGATTATGACTACAAATAGTATCATTGCTCAAGAATTTAAATATAATACACAGAACAAACACATTTATAGGAGCACTAGTCCTTACAAATGATGTAACAGGCAGAATATCCTCTAGGTCACCATATGAATCACATTGTTTTCACCCGACATGTCTATGGTTGTCAAGCCGACTGATTTCATGTTGCCACTTGTTAAACACTGCACTTTAAGAGCATAAGTCTCCTGCTGACGATGGCATTTCTCAACAACCTGGAAATAGCCATTAGTGCATCTGCAGATTTCTTATTCTGTGATATTCCCAAAACAAAGTACATGTAGTTTGCCTGCAGAACCTAACTTAAGGTGCATCTTCTTTGTCTTTATTGCAGCCAGTTCCACCCATGGCTATTCCCGGAAACGCAACCCACTGATTTTCCAGGACCCTGACATCTATGAAAGGTCAAGGGCAAAGGATGGCAAAGACAGGTCACCACCACGACACAAGGTTCAACAAAGTCAAGGCCAAACATTTCCATCCTCTAGCCACAACCACAGTGCAGAAATCAGGAATGGGCACAGATAACATTTGTCTAACAGTTCTGTTTTTTTTTCGATTTTTTTGGTGACTTGTAGTTAGACATTTCATTCTTACATAAAATCTATTTATTTATATATATTTTATTTATTGAAGAAGCTGCATGTGGTGCTGTTGCCACCCATCTCCAGCTTTTCTTTGTAATTGCTGCCTTCATTGATATCGACGAGTTGAAAAACTATGCTGAGGTTATTGAAAGTGAAAATGGGGTTCAAGTGTGAAGAGAGATTATTTTGTTCATAACTCTCATACAACCTTTTCTTTTTTCTGAAAGTGAACAAGTGTAGTTTGATGAAATGTTTTTTGATTCATTCACAATACAACATTAACCCAAACTTCTTGCTTTGTCAAAATCTGAAGATATAATGCAATTCTGTTGTTAGAGTAGACAGCACACTCTTGTCTTGTCAAGATGAGCCCTGAGTGCTTACCATGAAAGAGAGAGTCTGCAAGCCAGGAATATTATTTGGTCCATGTAGCTGGATAGCACCACTATTTAAAGGCCAGTGTATTTAACTCAATATATACCCAGTTCTTGGCATAAAACCAAATCCAATAACTGTCAGAGATATGAAGACACTAGAACAAAACTTTAGGCTCATTAATAGACAGGTATAATCTATAGAATGTTTTTTTATTTCATTGGCCAAGTTGCTAAGCTTTCGTTACAGCAAAAAAGTTTAGATGCAAAAAAGTTAAGACACATGTCAATAAAATGATGTGTCAGAGCCAGTACGTCATACACATATCTGGCATGCAATAGTTACACATGTGTTTTTAATTCTTAGCTATTACATAAACATAGCATTTAGACATTTTAATTTTGAGCATCTACAGAGAATGTCCATCTGCTTAAGTGCAATAACTTTTAGGACAGTACACAGCGCAGAACTGGGCGACACTTTAGTNCGCAGTGTGCGATAGTACTTTTTGTGTTCATTGTGAGTGTGGTTATAAGTGCCTAAATCCAGCAAAAATTTCAATTCCTTGAGGAAAAGCTGTAATCAATGCTCATACATCTTGACCCCAATTAACCTTCTGTCAGGCAGGCGAACGCGGGTCTCACAGAATAATTTATGGGCTTTCGCGGGGCGAACTAACGTAGACGCTCTGAAGAAGAAATTTAACGCTGTGAGTAAGATCTGCATTGTTGAAGTTATTGAACATTATGTGTATCTGGATCAACTCTGTGAAAATGATAACCAATTGATAAACAACAATCTATCTTGATTTTATTATACATAGACTAAGTTAAAATTTAAAGGTCAGTGAATTATTGATGTTTGACTTATAACGTAACGTTTTCTAAAATTTTCTCAATACTACCAAAAGTTGCATGTACAGGCAAGTTTTATACAAAAACAAACCTGGTATATTTACTCATCACAAGATCATGGTTACTTTATACAGAAGAATAAAAGCAATTGTTCATTTTAAACATATGTTATATTATTATCTAATGTGCTTTGTCTCACTTCACCAATCAAAGGATATTCTTTGTACAGTTTAGAATTACAGCAAAGCTATAAACTTTACAGAGATGTATCATTTTTCATATTTCTCACCATTTAAATCCAAACACCAAGGCTGTGATTGGCATCTATATGAATCTTTGTACTTATTTTAATTTTAATGACTGCATTCACTTACATGTGATATTTTATGCCCATTGTTTAGATTAAATTAAGTCAATAATATATCTGTTTGTGTTCTGAAACACTTCTTCATACATGTGAACTTTATTGTATTATGTTGTTATCGTTGTCACAGCCCAGTCCACAGGATCATGGAAAAAGTATTTTATCTGAAAAATAATGTTGCAGTTAGGTGGGAATTTTTATTAAGTGGATTGTGGGTTGGTTGAGTAGAGAGTCAACTACATTTAGACTTCCTTGAAATGAGAAGGACGTACTGGTGTTGTAGGTGGTGATGGATGGCATCATTCCATACTACTACAACAACTTCTTGAAAGATAACAAGAATTAGCTGGTGTTTTTGTTAGAGCTTGTCTTGCATGTTTTCATTGGTCTTGTCCTCTTGCATGTTTCTACAAATGTGCTTCACTGCTCCTCATTCAAAGACTGTATGATCCTCTTTGCTCTTTTGAAATAATTAATGAATTAAATATAGACAGATGGACAAATGGTCAAATGGATAGATGGATGGACAGATGGATGGACAGGGAAGCAGGCTGGCCTGAAGGCATAGTGACAGACAAAGGCAGTTATGCAGACAGACATGCAGACCTGACATATGGCAAAATGACTCACAGATGGACAGACAAAATGGCAATTCAACAGACAGATTGAAAGGTGGACTATAGGGCAATCAGATCAGACACACAATAAAAAAACAACCAGAAAAACATTCAAGAAGGCAGGCAGATAGACTAGCTGATAGAGAGATATATAGACAAGCACAACAGACAGGTATATAATAGGTAGGAATATGTTTAGACAAACAGGCAATTGACAATTCAGATATCTGCAGACCGGGATTTATAGACTAATAAGATCAGTTAGATTAGAGCACATATGGGAGAATAATTTACTTTGAAGTATTGTATACGGGTTATAATATAGACAAAACAAGATGGGAGCTGAACTTTTTAAAAATTTATTTAAGCAGTCAGGAGTGGCTGATGGAATGATATCATTTTAAAGAAAACAAAAGTAGTTACTCAATATGATGGTGGTGCATAACATACAAGTCGACCATTATGATGTCATAAAAAGAGCAGCATGGCTTTAATATTTGTCAGATATCATCTGTTTGGGTTTTTTTTTCCATACTTGAGGCTGAGATCCAGCCCAGATAGTTTGAGACAATCTCACACAAATATATATAACATACAAACGGGAAAATCATTAGAGGGTTTCCAGCTAATGTGGATGGTGTAGCAGGTCTCTGAACTCATGAGGTCAAAGATAAGTAGGTCAGATCTTAAACACAAGTGGTGTAGTGTGTCCTGTAGAGGCAAACACAATCGTTCAACTTCTCGTAGTCTTAGACAGCCGGCTGGACTGGCATTTTTCAACAAAACAGCGGGTCCTACAATTTTCATTAGATTGTAGCGAGGCCTAGAAGGGGAGGGGAGATGGAGATGAAGTTTGCGCTCAGACATCTGCTACGGTATGCATAATCCATACGTTAACTAACGTATTGCGTTAACTACGGTGAACACTAGTAATGCTTTGGGAGTTTCCCCTGGTTACCGCAGTGCGTTAACTAACGTAACGATTATGCATACGGCCACTGGATAGTGTGAGTGAAACTTCAAAAGGCACGTAAATGCACCACGATTCAGTGGCCGTATGCAAATCTTTACGCTTGATAACGCATTGCGATTGCCACGGGAAACTCTCAGAATATTAGTGCTGTTTACTGTATTTAAGTTTTAACGCAGTATGTTAAATAACTTATGGATTATGCTTACAGCCACCCGGATTCAAGACAGAGACATGGGTAAGTTTAGATTTCAATTAAATGGACACAATAACAGAGATGGTACACCAAACTCCCATGGATAGTGGCCAGGGTGCTTTGTTGTTTTGGTTTTTTTTGCCCAGTATGAGGATATTGTGGTAGCCTCAAAGATCATTTTCTTGAATTTAATTCTCTTGGTGGAAGCCATTAGTTAACTTTCCACATGTTCAGGTACACTAGGCGTGTTTCACTTTATGCCCACTGAAACCTAATAAAATAATGACCAATTAGTTTCAGCATTTCATGTAACAAAATTCATCCCTGCGTTCCTACGAGTACTTAACCTTAACATGAAAAAAATCTCGTATTACACATCTGGCCGAGAACGGCAAATCAATGAAGTTAGTATGCATAAATGGGCAATTAATGCGACAAGCAGCTGGTGTCGTAACTTGCATACAAATCTTTAAATCTTTGTTCAATTGACATCATTTTGAAAGTACTAAAAAATCATGATAGACAAACCTATGTAGCTAATAATGTTATCACAATAATTGACCTTTCCAAAAAAAAAAAAAACAAATTTTAAGCTTCCCCCATGCTTAAAAGAGGCCAGCCGAGGACTGCGTGGCTAGAATAGGCCAGTACAGCCCGCTTTCTATTTACTTCGACGCATGTTTACCACGCATGTTCACCAATAACTGTATAAGCTTGACTCAGATCTTGCATGCTTTCGAGCCTCACTCTAAGGCCACGGCAAATACGGGATTATTTGTCCTGGCTTGCTGATTCGGAAAGGTGAATTTGTTCTCAAATGTACAAAGCCACATGAAAGAAAACAACGAGAAGGTCCTGTTCATCCTGTGCGTGATGCGGGATCTACAGTTTCTCAGCATATTATAAGGAAAATTACCCATTAACAGCATAACTGCACCACTGGGGATGTGTTTATTGAACACATAAACGAACAAGACTGGCGTGGGGAGGGGGGGGTAGGGTGGGGGAAGCAGGCGCGGACTAGCCCTGAACCAAGCTTTGCAAGTGGGCAGGACATTTATTCATTTCAAAGGGACAGGAGTAGTTAATTGCTTCACAAATCTCTGGAATGAATGTCGGGATTTTCACCTGGAGCGCGCCGCTTTTATTCATGTTGCGTGACGTCAAAAAGCGAAATAAGTTAGCAGTAGCCGTATGCAGAATCCTTACGTTAGTCAACGCACTACGGTAACCATGGGGAACTTGCCAAAACATTAGTAGTATTCACTCTCGTTAATGCAGTACATAACCAACAAAAAAAGTACCATATTATTGTGGTTAAGCATATGACTCCTGACTGCTGGATCAGAAGGTTTGCGCATGCGTCCGCTTCAATCGTCTACTAGCCATTCTCACTTTATGACGTCACACAGTACGAGTAATGGCGGCGTACGCAAGGTGAAAATCCCGACATAATTTCAGTTGTTTGTTTTTTTCAGAAATGAGCAGGCGAGAGGAAAATGGACGTGGTTTAAAGGTTTTGAAAACAACAGGAGGGATATTTTAGTTTGTGAAGCAGACATACTGTATCTATCCCTGTCCCTTTAAGTCTGATACGCTTCAGATGATAAAGGCCTGCGTATTTGTACTTCATTGGAAGCACGGATGAAGTTGTAATTTAAAACAGTCTTTTCTATAATCTGAAAACATTGTGGTTAGGCATAATACATTGTGGGCACACTTATGAAACTACATATGCAATCATATTGCACTAATTAATAGAACCCAACAGTAACACCTCAATACTTGTAAACAACAACAATGACGATTCCTACGACTGCAGGAAACACCTGAAATAAACCAACAAACAAATGAACGAACGCAGAGCAAATATAGTCATCAAATTGGGAGTGTCTCAAGAATATATCCTGAAATGAATCACAAGTTGTCATACTTCTTTTTGTGCGGTTGTTTATTTGGTGTGTTGACATAAATGCTGAAATTATATGGATGTCATAACAGCACGGGGAAAAAAACTGCAAGTCAGATGCATGGCACTTCTTTACCAGATCCATCCTCAAAGAACATTCAAGACTCGGTCAGTTTGCATAATTATCAAAAGATTCTTGCAATGTACATGTACATCTCTAACAATCACATGTCTGCCATTCATTCATCCATTAGCGAATATTCTTTTCATCCTGTGCCAGAATCGCCTTTTCCTTTTGGGACAAGCAGCCACTGCCAGGGCCTGGTAAAATATTCTGTCCAAACCTTCACCGGTCAAAGCTGAACATTCGGCGTACATCCTGGCATGTACTTTGTTAGCCAATCGCTTGCCTTCTTTATATGAGATAAAGGAAGTTGGTTCGCTGGACAGGAAGGAAGTGGAAGAGAATGAGGAATCTGATGCCTGATTGTCTCTCAGATCTGTCTGAGTGCCCACGAGGATGATGGGAATTTTGGGTTTGAACTCTTTCAGTTCTGGCATCCATCGTGAACGGACGTTGATGAAAGATTCTGGGCAGGTCACTGAGTAGCAGACAATGAACACGTCTGTGTCATAGTACGTCAGGGTGCGCAGTCTGTCGTAGGTTTCCTGGGGACGAAGACAAAACTGGACTATTAAAAATCTCATCATATAGGCGTAGCCGATATAAAAACATTGATGTTTTTACCATTACCATGATCATCATCAAGTTTGTACAAGGAGAGAAAATAATATGTACATTAATAATCCCCACTAGTGTAAAATGGAAAACAATTAATCATTGAAACCAGGCAATAAATTGGACATTTTATGGCGCTAGATTACAAACAAACGCTGAATTTAATTTCAATCATCGTCATCGTCATCATCATCATCATCATCATCATTAGTTATCATCATCAGCATGATAATCATAGACAAACTAACCTTTCACGCATGTGGTGAAGTATTATGTTAAACGATATTCCTAATTGTATCACCTCGCTGATCTTTGCCGGCTCGCTCAAACATAAAGTGTACATTATCAGGTAAATGTTAGAACTGTATGTTCCAAAATAATACTTGTAGATGAAAACTGTTATCGTCACCATCATCTTTATTATCGTCGTCACACTTGTGGTTTACTAGGTCATAACTTCTCTCACTCCTCCTCTGCCCTTCCCTTTCTCCCCCCCCCTCCCCTTTCCCAGGGAGTCTACCGCATTGCGGAGCAGGGGGAAGGCCAGGGGTTAACGAGCCCTGCCTAGTAAAGTAAATTGTTGGCTACAATCGATGTCAAAAAAAAAATGTCACAGAGAATGAGGAAGAGGAAGGGGTTTGAAACAATTTCTTTTTTTAGCGAAATTCCGACCATGTGTTGCGATCTATTTGTCATCAGCTTCGTTAAATATGAGGCTTTTGTTATTATCATTATTGTTATTATATTATTATCAGTCTTATTTTTATTATTATTATTATCAAAAGACTATATCCATACCAAAATAATGGGACATATTATGATGTTTAAAAATAAAACTTCAGAATTGAGAACTGAGCTCACATTTTGCTCATGTTTTATTTATACTCTGTCTGCTGTAGCTTTAAGCCTAACATATACAGTGACCGATCAATGAAAACCCACGTTATTCCAGTAAATTAATTGAAATTAATTAAAAATGAGATGTTCAGATTGTTGTCCCTGGGGACAGTGACCTCTCTTTTCACAAACATGCTGCTCACTCGATCTTCTCTGGTTTCATTGTTTGCTTTAGACGCTTCAGAGCACATACTTGTATCGAGATTGAATGCACGTTGGCTACCTGCCATGATAACGAATAAGATTATATCCCACAAATTAGATCAAATGCAAATTTAGGTATCACTTTGCACAGTAATTTCAATTCGGTTCTGATGAAAGAATCCGAATTTGTGTGAGACTTTTTTAAAAATCTAAACGACTTTAACATGAAAAACAAGATGAAGTCACTTCATGCTGATAAAGAAAAAAAAAAGGTTACTTGCTATTCAACGTTTCTCTTCACCCTTGTTCAAATTAATTGAACAAACTCTGGAAACACAGAAAATTGGAAATATGAAAATTTAGGTCAAGGTCACTCACCTGGCCTGCAGTGTCCACAAGTGTCATGGTGCATGGAGTCCATTCATTGCCTAACGCCATTGACACTGAAGAAAAAATATAAAACTGAATAAATCACCTATTCTGAAAGAGATCTAAGTAATGTAAATGAGCAAAACAGGGAAAAAAGGAAAGATATTTCAAGTGGAATGTAGAGTAGTTTTGATTTTGTTTGATATTTGTTTCACAAACTGTTACCGCCTAGCACCTGTTCCGCGTCAAGTATGCGTCCGTAGTAGGAACAAGTTGCAGGAGCCTAACTGGTCCAGAATCCGAAACTAGTAAAGTCAGTGATAGCGTCCTTTGGACAAATTGTGTGGAAATAATCATATAATGAAAAACTACGCTCCAATCGTGGTGAAATGTAGTCCCGAATTTGTATTGTTTCCCAGTGTGCGTCCCTGTGGTCTACAACAGAAAGCCAAATATTTTATTCCCGTCTAGTCTAAACTGAAATTGTGAAAAGTCTATATGAAGGATTCTCACTGTAAACAACAAATAATTAGAGCACAGTGGTGGTTCCAGACTTGGTGATCTCGGAATGTTTCTGTGGTTCGAGGAGAAAGTTTCATTAACTGGTTCAGATATCCTTTAACGTTTTAGCTCCTATAACCTAACAGCGCTGCCGGCCCAGGTGTAGTTAGTATTGAAAAGATAGAATACGGATTTAAGAGGAAGACTTGATGGATGGATGGATGGATGGATGGATGGATGGATGGATGGATGGATGGATGGATGGATGGATGGATGGATGGATGGATGGATGGAATATCTCACCTGTGAAACTGTCGTAGTACGTAGGTGAGTACTCCGTGAGAAAGTCGCCCTGGGTATACCTCAGCAACATGCTGGTCTTGCCTACCCCACCGTCCCCTACCACCACACACTTGTAGTGACTACGGCTCTGCTGCGCCGAGTGCAGGCTGTACACGGACTCGCTCATCATTGCAGATGTCACTGATTTAGTGCTGCTGCAAAGGGTGCTACAGACCACACAACTTTTGGAAGAAAAGTTCTTGGAGAGATTCTGACGCGAGGTGCCTTTTTCTCTGGTATCTTGCTGACTTTGTTTCTGCTCTTACGTGATCAATGCCGAAGATGGAGATCCCTAAACAAGAAAACCTGGTCAGCAAGCTCACTCGGGCAGGGTCAGTCTTAAATGGTTTATTGTATACAAATACAAACTGCGCAGAAGTTCAGTGCAGGACCACCAAGAAAGCCAAGCCACACAGGGTTTAAAGAATTAATTCTTCTCCTTGGTCCAAAACCATTTTCAGCCACTGCTGATGACATCCACTTAGATATGATAGGTGCTCCTCTTCATCTGATGGTCTGAAAGCTCACGGAAGGAGACAGTGCGTCCATTTTGTCCATGTTTAAACTCAACATGCTCACACTGTTATAAAATGACACTGATCTGAAATGCTTTATACTGAAAAGGATTTCACGCAAAGTTAGACACACAGCAAAGAAAACACTGCAGGTATGTCTGCGTAGCTAGAACTTAACTTAATGTAAAGTTACAGCTTTCCACAGAGTTCGTTATTTTGGCCTTGTTTAGCTTCTCCGCAGCAACAAAGTGTTTTTAGAGTATAACTGTTACCACCTTGCACCTGTGTCTCGTTTGGTATGCGCTATGTCCCTAACAGTAATAGCGGCAGCCGCTCAGTTGTCGATATAGTATTAAATCAAACGCACCACACAGAGCAGATTAAATAAACCCTGCTGTGTTGTGTGGAGATGAGATACGAGTATGCATCAGTATCGGGTGGCGTCCCTTGAGAATAAGGCTGAATATTCACGCAGTTGTCACGGAGTGTAGGAAAAATCTGGGTGAGAGGCCTGCAAAAGATAGGAACAAAGTGAAAATTTATTGTGGATGGATGGGGGGAGGGAGGGAGGAAGTGAGTGAGTGAGTGAGTGAGTGAGTGAGTGAGTGAGTGAGTGAGTGAGTGAGCTAGTCAGTCGGTCGGTCGGTGTGCGTGTGTGCGTGCGTGCATGCATGTGTGCATGCTTATGGCGTGTGAGTGTGACTGACTGACTGACTGACTGACTGACTGACTGACTGACTGACTCTGATTAACTTATTAGGGGGTTTAACAAAGAGAACGACAGGCAGGGAAGGATAAAGAACAACAGAGGAGAAAAACGGATGAGTTCAAAGGACGTGAAGGTTTGAAAACCATTGTGATGTCATCGAAAAGGGGGCACTGTGAGGTTAATGAAGGGTCACGGTAAACTATCACACACTGAATCATGCACACGGGGTGAGAAAGGTCATCGGTCACATAGAAGCTGCTTTGTTGTTGTTGTTTTTTTGCCAGGAATCTAATTTTTACTTATTTTGTGAACTGAGCTTGACTCGCGAAAATTAGTTCCGCGGAAACAAGTTCTGTTGATTTTTTTTTTTGAAGGACTAAACAATTTGTAACATAAAGATAGTTCATCCTTTCTGTCCAAACAGCCCTTTCAATGAGATCAGAGAAAAAAATAAAGCATCCAAGGGAAAACTGGTGCTAATTTTGTGTTCAGTTGCCAAATTCTAATACTTCCTCCTGAAATACGAGCAATTGCCAGCTTCTGTACGGCTCACATCACAGTGTCTTGTAACTCTAGAAAACTTCGAAAACTTGTCAAATTTACAATCTGAGACTTTGTAAATAACACGCTAAAATTTGTAAACCATTTAGTCTATTATATTTTTGCTGATTTTTTTTTCTTCCACAATGCAATGTTCATTCGTGACCAAGTAGGCTATATCTGTTCCCAAAAATCAAACTTCGGAAGCCTGTCAAGTTCACAATCCGAGACATTCAAGGGAGTTATCAACTGTTTGCTTAATTTTGTTGACTTTCAGTTTTCATCTCCACAAGGTTTATTTATGACTAGGTAATTTAAAAACACATATCAAACTTAAACAAAAAACTTTGATGCTGAATTTGTATAACCTTTGACATACTGAATTTTAGTTCACCTTTCTCTTCTTTCCTCCTCTATTTCCCAAATAGCGAGATACACTTTTGGTATATAGATCTCTGACATGAACGTACTCTCTAAAACAATAAACTTTACCTTCATTTCTTTCCTCCTCTATTTCCCAAATAGCGCGATACACTTCTATTATATAGATCTCTGACATGAACGTACACTCTAAAACAATAAACTTTACCGTCATTTCACCCCTCTTTCATCCCTTGGTGTTTTGCTGCCACTAAACACATGCGCCACCTGTCACCAACTGAATTCCAATGAAGTCTTCATTAGCATAATATTCATAGAGAGAGAGAGAGAGACAGAAGTTCAAGCGTTAGGTATTTAGCGTAATGGAGGTAACAGGCTTTGAAATCAGAAAATCTATAATATTATGCACTAAGCCAGGGTCTGATGATAACGAAAGTTGAACGTTTTACCAAATCCCATTGTAAAAAAAAACTGTTTGCACGATATTAAAAGTGTTTTAATGCAACAGTGACATTACAACCATCATGCGAGCAGCGTCAATAAGGGAGTATCTCCAACCTGCCTGCTGTATTCGAGACTGTTATCCCTCCGAATGCAACAACATCGTAGACCTGAGAAGAGCCTTACATATCCACCCCAGCACAATTTATGGAACACACTGTATACTGAAAGGGAACAACTACAAAAGACATGCATTTTTTATGCCATGGCTTCGAGCCGAAGGACAGCCATCTAAATTAAATTCACGATTGCACCGGGACAGCTCAGCACAACACAGTCAAAGATTATAAAGTAACTTAATACTTTAGTCATTGGTGCAGTGCTGTGCAGTGCAGTGCAGTGCAGTGCAGTGCAGTGCATAGCATGGCATGGCACGGCACGGCATGGCATGGCATGGCATGGCATGGCGTGACGTGGCGTGGCGTGGCGTGGCGTGGCGTGGCGTGGCGTATATAGTATAGTATAGTATAGTATAGTACAGTACAGTACAGTACAGTACAGTACAGTACAGTATAGTATAGTATAGTATAGTATAGTATAGTATAGTATAGTATAGTATAGTATAGTATAATAACGGCAAACTCTACAGCTTGTCAGGACAAGCTCGAATTTCAGGGAACCAGGTTACAGTTTCGAGTCTGAGGTGACTGGGGAGGGGAGGGAGGGAGAGGAACTACATAGGATAGACAGTATGAATAAAGCAATGTTACTTTAGCTTGCTTGGTAATGGATTGTTTGTAAGAGATATTGTCTGGGTGACTTTGGCTAGTGGTTGTAAACTACAAAGTAGGTCATAATATTGTGTAAATACTGGTATCATCTTCATCAAAATTTTGATCACGCCCACATTATCGGAAACAGTGAACGAGCTAAAATCCTTGTGGACGTAGCAAATGTTAGGAGAGAATGGGTCCCTCTGTGCTAAGTAAATGGGCTGTAATTTATGCGACGTTTCATCTTTTCGAACTCTGATTAATTCCTTCAAATATCATATTTGTGCAAAGCGAATTTATACAATAGCATAGGCGATATTGTCACGCCAAAGTGTTTGAACTGAACTTCACCCTCTCATATGCATACAAAGTTACATCGATTTGTGCGTGGACGGGATGGGAATGTAGAATTCAGTATTTATGTTTGTGTGTGTCCATGAAGTGGGATGGGGTGGGGTGGGGTGGGGTGGATTGGAAAGGAGACCTGTTACAGTAGGTCTGTGGAGGTGGAAAGGGAGGGGGAATTTGTAATGGCATAAGTTTTTATACAGACGGGGAGATAAATCTAGTTGAAAGAGAACCAGGAAGAGGGGAGAGAAGATGACACTTGAATTTGGTGCAGACTTTGTTCTATGGAACGAATTTGCAACAAAGAGAGTAGAGGTAAGGGACAGAGGAGATATGCGTAGAGGTAGAAAGAAGGAGATTTCTGGTGTCAAATTCACTCCACAAGATTATGTGATCAGCAGTAAATTTGGCGTGAACGTATTGAACTTCAAACAAAGTACAGATCTCATTAATTAGTTAGAACAAATCTGTTATGGTACTATATGTACAGTTATGGAAGAAACTCGCTGGAAGTTTTATCCTAGAGATAATTATGTTAGAGAGCGAGAGAGAGAGAGAGAGAGAGAGAGAAAGAGAGAGAGAGAAATTCATTAATTTGTTAGACAATAATCTGCCAAAAAACAAAGTCATACATACAAATCATCAGAGCTCTACATTAGAAGATCAGTCTGCATCATTAAACCAACATTATTTCAAAGTGTTTAGGACAAAAACGTAAATGGAAAATACAGAATGGCATTTGTAAAAACTCCTGATCCTATATATATCACACCAGAGGTGATGAAAGAGAAAGAGAGAGAGAGAGGGTAGAGCCGGGAGAGGGAGATATTTGCGATCAAATCCACCCACACGATTATGTGATCAACAGAAACTGTATTCTAGACAACATACTGTATCAATATATTCAGTGTGAAAACACTTGTAGCTTGTTTGCACAGTAAAGTGAACATATAAGAAGAAAATGTAAGAACTAAAACTAGATATCTGACAGACAGACAGACAAACAAACAGACACAGGGGGAGAGAGAGAGAGAGAGAGAGAGAGAGAGAGAGAGAGAGAGAGAGNGAGAGAGAGAGAGAGAGAGAGAGAGAGAGAGGGACGGACGGACGGACGGCGACACGGACACGTGGACGGAGACAGGGACACGTGGACGGAGACAGACAGACAGACACACACACAGAGAGAGAGAGAGAGAGAGAGAGAGAGAGAGAGAGAGCTACTGTCGCGAAAAGATTATGCCATCAAAACTGAAGTTTATGTCGACTTACCCTAGACAACATCCGGACCTAAACAACAAGAACAAACTCACCTGTTACAATAAAGTAAGTATGTAGGAAGATAAAAAAACACTGCGCATAAAATGTCACCATCATCTCGCAAACACGGTCGCTACACTGACAAATAACGCACGTATCCATTATACATGTTGTTACATTCAAAGCCTCTTCCATCACCTTCTTGAACAGAGGATAAAATTAGTTTCACCAACTGGCTGACCTCCATACACGGCTGTGTCCTATATGGGCCATCGTTTCTACATGCCCATTAGGCCGTTACCTGAGCTCAGAAGTAGTAAGCAGATTTAATGTTCCACTGTCCCACATGCTCGTGAAAGATTTTTTTGTTTTATATAATCTCTGAGAGGGACAAACAAAGTTCTGAAGTCTGTGAGAGACAGTGGCTACATATTATTCCAATTTTAGTTTTTGGATTTTTTTTTTTTTTTTTTT